>JAVGVS010001861.1:0-14660 GCA_032718565.1 Distichodus sexfasciatus
GGCCTTGAGGGGGAGGGTTTTAACCGAAGGGATGGGGAACGTCTTCAGGGGAGAGTCAGGGAACCCTCGAGAGCGTGGCGCTTAAACCGCGTTTACAGGAGGAGAGCAGGTGTGAGGGAGCTGCACATGTGCCGCCCCGAGGGCACGGCGGAATGAAATCCTTACCACCACACACACACACCGTCACAAATACACACACACACACGCAGTCTTTCAAAGGACAAATACCATCATATATTATCATCAAAGTGCTGTCCCCTACAGCGCCTAACACTGTTAGCACCTGAATGGGCAGATTGTCTTCAAAAAAGAAAAGAGGTCGAATCAAGGAGCGGTCACCGAGTGGGTTTTTTTTTTTTAGAGTCTAACTGCTGTATTCGTGGTACTTTTGGTCTGAGGATATGACAGTCAATCAAAGCCCGGACGTTGGAACCCTATTATTGAGGGTCGATGTGGCCGTCGGGGCGTTCGTCGAAGGGGACGGAGGAGCCGGCTGGCTGTAATTAGGTGAGCGCGGCGTGTGGTCAGGCGGTCGCAGAGTTTTACGGCGCGAGCCGCTCTTTAACAGGCCGACTTTTAAAAATCGATGAAACGGCGAGGATCTTGACGAAACTTTTTTTCCGGGACAAACACAACGTGAAAGTGCGTGTGTGTGTGTGTGTGTGTGTGAATGTAGCGGGTGGTCAGGGGGAAGGAGCCGTGTGTAGGACGGGGAATGGCTGTGACTGACATGTGTTTGACATTGGTAATGGTTAAGAGCATGAGGAACTGGCAGTTTCTCTGTCTAATTAAAGGCCCGGACTCACGTGACGGCGCGCAGGTGCAATAACACGGGCCACGCTGGGCCGTGGAAGAAAGAGCCGCTTGTGTGAGGTAAGGTCCGTCACACACACACACACACACACACACACTCACACACACACACACACACACAGTGGAACCAGCATAAGCAACGAAAAAGGAAAAGCAATTGGCGTCAATTACCTTCATTAGAATTCCCTTTCCTTATTCCAACTGACAGACGTAAAAAGATTTTTTCCTTTCCCTCCTTTCACAAACTCTCCCTCTCTCTCTCTCCCTCTCTCTCTCTCTCTCTCTCTCTCTTTCCCCCCGCTCTAAAGAGGTCCTCACAGCAAAGGGCATATGGTAACTTTTAAACTTTTGGCCGTCTGTAAGGAGCTAATAGGCATCGATCATTCTGCAGCTTTTCTGCGCTATCAAAAGCTTGTGTGTGTGTGTGAGTGTGTGTGAGTTTGCCTTCTTGCTGTGACTCATGCCTTTGCACTTTTTTTTTATTACGAGAAATATTAAGATAAATCAGAGCAGTGAGGAAAACGCAAATTGTTGTCTCCCCGCTTTACCAGCACGTCTCTATTTGGAAGGCGCAAAAGGTCCCGTTTTCACAGCTCCGAGGCTATCAAAATGTTATTCCAGCGCCGAGCGGCTTCTGTCATGCCGATGACGATGAGAGAGCCGTAACGGAGGAAGAAGAGGAGGAGGAGGAGGAGGAGGCCCGGGGAGGAGGGAGATGGGGGAGAGTTGGGGCCATAAATGAGAAAAAGCCAAAAGTGTTTTGGCCAAGAAGGGTCCGGGAAGCGAAGTGGCGAGGAAATTCCAGTTGACACACTGGAGAGAGGAGACGCTGACATACAGGTCAGGCATGAGTCCCTTGGCGCTGACGCGTCATGAGGTCAGACTGGGAATCGATGAGAAATACAGGAGGACGAGAGATGCTATAGGAGCAGTTATCTTGAACTTTTCCTGATTCCTTAACACAAGGGAGGTCGCCGGCTCAAGTCTCTGACCGGTAAATGTGCCAGGGAGGTACTCATGAGCCAGGTCCCGTCTCCAAGCGAGTGTATAAGACGCTGTAACGGTGGTGTGTGTCGTGCTGCTATGAGGGTGTAAGACCCTGATGTGGACGTACGAGTGTATAAGACGCTGTAACGGTGGTGTGTGTCGTGCTGCTATGAGAGTGTAAGACCCTGACGTGGACGTACGAGTGTATAAGACGCTGTAACGGTGGTGTGTGTCGTGCTGCTATGAGAGTGTAAGACCCTGAGGTGGACGTACGAGTGTATAAGACGCTGTAACGGTGGTGTGTGTCGTGCTGCTATGAGAGTGTAAGACTCTGACGTGGACGTACGAGTGTATAAGACGCTGTAACGGTGGTGTGTGTCATGCTGCTATGAGAGTGTAAGACCCTGACGTGGACATACGAGTGTATAAGACGCTGTAAAGTGTGTATAGAGTTACATTTGGATTATTCCACAAACTCCCGGTGCTGTGGGATGTTACTTGTCCAGTTGAAAGTGACTAATTCCTGTTGTATTGAATTACAGGGGGACAAAGTTTGCCCTGTCAAAAGGACAGACGGCTATTGTTGCCTATCAGCTTCTCGGGGAAACGACGTGAGCGCTGGCCGGCTGGAGGATATTTGCTCGAAATGCACCTCTGATAAAGTAGAAAAGCCAGCGATAATGGCTAACCAGGAGCGAGTGTGTGTGGGGTGGTGGGGGCAGAAATACACAGTGTACACTCAAGTCCGCGATAATGAGCTTTGCGCAACGCGCGGTGACACGCTGTATGAATTACGGTGTGTAATGTAAACTGCACAGTTTGCTTCTCGTGAAACCACTTGGGTGTTTGTACATTACACAAGTGAAGAAATTGCACAAGACACAACTAACGGCACAACAGCCTTCCTGATTTGAAAGGGGGGGGAAGGAAAGGAAGAAAGAAAGAAGAAAAGAGGGCAGTGTACAGGGTAAAAACTCGCACACACACACACACACACACACACACACACACACACACACACACACCTGCTGCTGCTGAAGATGCAGTAAATCCACCGGACTGATCTCCCCATTGGCGTCGCCGTTGGACCCGCCCTCTCTGCCGCCGCCCTCCGATTGGCTGCTCAGACTGCTGACTCCATTCTGATTGGAGGACGTCGTTCGAATGGTCTCAGTTGCTGATTCTACCATCATCACGTGGCACCTGTGGGTTAACAGGGACAGAGGGAAAAAAAAAAAAAAGAAAGGAGAGGTGGGTGAGCGTGTTTGTGTGTCTAAGTGTGTGAGTGTGTAGTTTAAGCCAAACAAAGACTAAATGACCATGAACGATTGCAATTGCTGAAGTCGTACCTCAGGGCACGTTCGTGTCTGGGCAAGCAAACAAGTTTCGCAACCGAACGCAAACAGGCGACGTGCACAAAAAAAAAAAAAAAAAAACGGGAGATGGCGGAAGCCTTTCGCCGCACTTCGGGCTGTCCAAAGAACGTGAAGGTCGCCGGCGCTGACCTTGAGGCCGCTTTGTAAACATGTTGACTGCCTCTCGTTCAATCAGAAGAGAGCCGGAGTTACCACCTGAGCCTCTTAATGACCTACTCGAACGCGAATGTGAACGCGAGCGCGACAGGAGGAGGGGAGGAATAAAGGAGAAAAGAGTTCAAACGTGGTGGGGATGAAGGTCTGACGACGGAGGTCTGCTTGGAGAACGCTCCCGCTTGGAGTGGAGCGAAGGAGGCGTCGTTTTGATCAGAGGCCTCCTCTCCTCTCGCGAGCGCCGAAAGGTTACCGCGTGCGGCAGCCTCTCTATTTCGGAGCGGCGTCTTCACGCCGAGCTCGGCTTTGAGAGCGGGAGTTTTGATGCATCTGCTGCAATAGCAGCGCCAAAAAGTGTCTTTTAATTAGAAATCAATTGGGCAAAACACACAGAGACACAAGCACGCAACAAAAAACCCCCCTAAAAAACCAGCCACTCCTGCACCGGGTTGTTGTTGTTTTTTTTAGGTTGCAAAGGGGGGGTAAGGGAACAAAAAAAAAAAGCTGGCGCTCTGAGGCGCTCTGAGACGCTCTGAGGAATGCAGTGGCGGAGGTTAAGAAGTGGGGGGGGGGGTATGGTATGGGGGTGAGCGTGGGAGAGGAACGAAGAGATCTGCCGAGGCGCTGGATTCGGAGAAGAGCCTTGAAAAAAAAACGTGCGAGCGGAGGCCCTGTGTACCTGCTCTAATAATGAGCGGGAGCCCGTCTTTCTGCCTCATCCGGTTTTGAAAAATAAAAAGTTTTTTTTTTGGAGGATTGTTTTGTTTATGCCTTTGTTTCTCTGCAACCCCGGGCCACAGTGCACGAAATTCCGGCGAGGCACTCTAGCGATGATTAGCTTCTGGGAACCGGGGCAGATGTTTCATTAGTGGGGTGTGTGTGTTTGTGAGAGAACGACAGTGTGTGACAGCGAAAGTGAGAGCGAGAGAGAGAGAGAGAGAGAGGTAAAGAAAACAGGAAAAGTAAACTCCGGCAGGTGAGAGCTCGACTTGTCTTGTGCCGCGGCGCTGCCAGATCTTCATTTAGGGAGAGCGACGAATATAAAAAAAAAAAAAAACGAAAGGAAAGAAAGGTATAATAGGGGCCGAGACAGACTTGTGTTTGTTGTGGGAGTTGAGTTATCGGAACGCCACTTGCGGCCAGCCACAACAGCAGCTGCAGAGCTTCAAGATAGAGAGCAGGCTTCTCCCTCGCGTCCTCCTGCTTAGTCTCGGGTTCCGCCGACTCTGTGTTATTGTGTCAAAACCTGCCTCCCTCTCTCTCTCTCTCTCCTTCTCTCTCGTTCTACACCTGAAAAGCAAAAGACCCCGTTTTCCGGAGAAGCCGGCTCGGATTTCAGGCCGCCGCAAGTCTCCGTGACGCTCGTCATTCAAACGCACCTGGTGAAAGTTTGTCGGCCGCAGCCAGCGCGGCTAAATGAAGCGTTCATGCTTAGCTGGCGCGGCTGAAAGGGATACAGGCGTATCCAGCTCTATAGGGGCCCGCTGACTAACTTCAGGGTTAGTTTGACTTCGGAGACGGCCCAGAACCGCCGTCGACATTAGCGCTGGGACGCTCTCCTGCCAACGCCGCCTTCCCTGAGAGAATATTCATTTATTTGCCTTTACGGCATTTAGCAGGCGCTCTTAACCAGAGCGACTGACGTTTCCTAATTAAAGGAACAGTCTCCTTGGGTCAACTTGGGGTTTAGGGACTTGCCCGGGGGCCCAGCGGCCCTGGAGGGTTTGAACCCCCAGTCTGACAGTCTACAAGCAATAGCTTCATTGCCTGAAGGTGATAGTTGTCTAGAATGACCAACTTTGGCCCCTTGAGCAACACCCTTAACACCATGTCGCAGCAAGGAGATACATGTCCATGAGATACAGTATTACAGTAATAATTAGCAGTATTATTTTTGGGGCCCAATATTGGCTTCGGAATTCGAGCCCCCGATCTTATGATCACAAGCTCAGTGTCATTTTGATCAGCGTTTCCCAATCCCGGTCCTCGCGCCCCACCGCTCTGCACAGATTCGACTTTTCCAATCCACAGCACAGCTGATGCTACTGATTAGCTAATTAGCAACGTAGGACCAGCGTGCGACAGTGCAGGAAATACCGAAAATGTGCAGAGCGGTGGGGCGCGAGGACTGGGATTGGGAAACGCTGATTTAGGTCACTGCGCCACTACACCCCGGTAAACAATAAAATAAATAATACAGTGAACAGTCAAATGCCAAAATGTCAGTTTAAGTAACAACAGTCATCTGATTTTTACAATTACAAGACACAAAGAAGGTTCAAAACACGCCCCATTTCGTGAACACAAAATTATCAAAATCAATGGTCCAGGTCAACGTCAAAGACCCTTAGCTTCAGACCTCTTTTATAACAAAATGTATGTTCTGCAAGGTATTGTAGCTACACACTGAAGGTGTGAAGGCAACACAATCACTTTACAGCAATTTTAATTCTGAATTTAAGAAAGAATTTAGAAAATCAGTTAACGTAGTTCAGTTACGGGCAAAAGTACAGAGGTCGCTTGTTCATACATAGTGGGGCGTGTAGAAAAATCGATTTGAATCAAATCGAATCAAATCACGATTCTTTCTCTGTCGATTCAAAACTGATTTATGCATTCCAAACAACGATTCATATTTTTCAACTAACGTAAAGGCACGTGTTTGTTTTTTTCCCCCGACACGAGTTCAGCTCGCCAGTCCTATAGATGGTGCAATGTGGAAATCTGCCCAGATAGAGCTCCTTCACGTGAGCATGAAGGAAATGCAGTCAGTATGTGTACACATGCATTACATTTAGTAAGACTATATTTGATTCAGTGATTTGTTTGTTGATCTGTCACGGTCAAATGGGAAAAGTGACTGAAAACAGCTGGAAACAAATTCATCTATGTATTGAATCTTGAATCGTTATGAACCTTGAATCATTATGAATCTTAAATCGTTATGAACATGAATCATTATGAATAATGAATCGTTACGAATCGTGAATTGTTATGAATCTTGAATCGTTATGAATCATGAATTGTTATGAATCTTGAATTGTTATGAATCATGAATCGTTATGAATCTTGAATCATTATGAATCTGCAATCGTTATGAACACAAATCATTATGAATCATGAATCGTTATGAATCTTAAATCGTTATGACCATGAATCATTATGAATCATGAATTGTTATGAATCTTGAATCATTATGTATAATGAATCGCTATGAATCTTGAATCGTTATGAATCTTGAATTGTTATGAACACGAATCACTGTGAATCATGAATCGTTATGAATCTTGAATTGTTATGAACACGAATCACTGTGAATCATGAATCGTTATGAATTGTGAATCGTTATGAATCTTGAATCGTTATGAATCATGAATCGTTATGAATCGAATTGTGAGTCCAAAAATTGGAATCGTATCATGAGATTTTCTGAATTGTGCCAAACCCTAATACAGAGTGTAGAATGAATGGAATAACGCCAGAATAATGGACAAAAATGGACCATAAAGCGGACACTCACTCCCACTCCAAGAGGCAATGTTCTGGACCAACAGCAACAGAACAGCCCTGGGAGAAGCGCATGGAGGTGAAAGCGTGCGTGAAGTCTTGTCACATCCTGTAATGGCCGTGTATCGAGGCTATAACGGGAGGTCGTGAAAAGAAGCGGGCGGATAAATCAGCCAACGGGAACCGGGAGAAGCTAGTTTGTCGGGTCTTGTAATTGTTTTTGGCAGCGTCCGGGCTTGCTGCGTCTCGCTCCCAAAAAAAAAAAAAAAAAAAACGCCCCCAGCCCCTGGAGTTGAACTTTGACCTTCAAGAATACAGAGAGACACATTCTTCCTCTCAGGGGTGTAAACGGATGAAGGGGGGGGGCTTTGTTCTTCAGATCTAAGAGATAAAGAATGCACTGGTGGGGGTGGGGGAGGGGGGACGCTGAGCAAATAATAAAAAAAGGCCCGTTTGCCTTTTAATTGGACGGAAGAGAAATGTGACTCAACTTGCCTTTGCTTCGGGGACTGAAATTCGGCTTCCTATAGATTATTTAAAAATATATGTTTAAAAAGAAAAGATGCAAAGCAAAAAAGGTGCAAAGCAGCATCTTTCCCCCGCATTGGTAACGGTAATGTAAAGCGTTGGTCCAGGAACGAGGAGCTTTTAAATTTTTTTTTGTTCTCTCTCTCTTTTCCTCCATCTCCTACACACTTTTTAGTGTTTTTCTTTTTTAAATTCTGATATCAGCAGATTTTCTTTGGCACTTGGACGCAAGGGTGGAGGAAGAGCGTGATTCATTCTCTATCCTGTTTCTGCAAGTACGGAGCCTGCAACAAGCCATCTTTTAACTGTCAGCTCTTAAAAGCTGTTTATAATGCTGATAAAGAGAGTTGCTAAGGTGAGGTGGCAAACAGGGGGGAGATAAATACCCGCCCCAAATTCTGCTCACGTTCCCGAAAGCTCTAGCACTGCACAGAATTTTAAAAAAAGAAGAAAAAAAAAAAGGCAAAGCTTGTATCGTTTTTGTTTTTTTAATGGTATCACACTTCCAATTTAGGGAAGTAAAGTACGCAAAACACGTTGGGGAAATGGTGAAACAAACCACAATTTATATCATTCGTGACTAAACTTTTTCCCAGAATCAGACGCTTCATTTTTTTTTCTCTCTCTCTCTCTCTCTCTCTCTCTCTCTTTTTAGTCCTGGATGCCAAGCAGACATCCTCGAGTTTAGTCTCGCTTTCTGGTTCATGCGCTTTCTCGCGTTGAGTCAGACTCTCTTATACGCGACACCACCAGCGGCAGGTTCTGCGCCCCGGGTATGGGCAGGGTGCTGGCACGGGAACAGAGACACTCTGAGCCTAGCGGTGGGTTTGGGTGCCAGGTAGGCCAAGGGGCGGGAGGCTTCCTGGTGGGGGTGTGGGTGGAGGGATACCTCCAACAGGTGGAGGGCCGTCTCTTCACACCCAGCCCCGAAACGTAGCGCCCGCTCTGCTGCGAAAATCTTGCTGTGGGAGAGAGTGAGAGGCCAAAAGCAGATGCTTCGTTTTGCCCTCAAGCGATTTTTAACTGCACCGTAATTACCGAGAAAATATGTCTGCAGTCGTCGTGACTGTAAAGAAGAAGCTTTGTCCTCTACGATTTGTTTTGTGTCGTTTCAACCAAAATTGGCACAGGATTTACACCAGAACTATCAACAAAAAAAGGGACTCGATATTAGTAAAGGCTCCAAAAATGTCTCACGGTTGTTGTTGGCTCCATGAGAGTCCCAAAAGAAGAAGCTCAAATCAGGAAGCAAAACGGTCACCAAATTTACACCTGTATCAACAGGACACAGTGGTGATGTCTTTAAAGACTGTAAACATAGTCATAAATAACTGTAATTTTTTGAGGCACCAGAATTACAGAAAAAAATGGCTGCAGTCATCATACATGCAGATGGTCCCCGAGTTACTGCGGTTCGACGATTTTACAGTTCGTTCTTACGATGATGACAACGATACGACAAAATTGCCAAAATATTTTACGCTTCATGCGGCAGGCAATCATAGCGCAGTACAGTACAATATACGGTGGGACGCCGTGAGGCGCCTCACTCTCGGCAACAATCGAGTTCAGTTGTTTTCCGGAGTTGGAGCGTATATTTTTGACCGTATTTTTGGTCCATTTTTAGTGTGAAAAAAAGCACGTCTTCCTAAACGCCTTGTCTGGATATTTTCTTTTCGTTCTAACCGCTTGACGCGTTCTGAGATTTGCGGAGGATGACCTTTCCTCAAGGCCCATAAAAAGCCTTCCTAAAGGATTTTTTGTATTATTTAGGGCATCATAATTACTGAACAAAAATGTCTGCAGCCAACTGTTTCGACTGACTTGCTCAAATTGGTCAGTGGTCATGTCTGTAAAGACTCTACAAAGTTTTCGTGAATGATTTTTTATTTCTTTGAGGCACCTTGATTGGCCAAAAAATCTCTCCACTTACCATGAGTGTGGACAAAGGGCTTTAATCTCCGTGAATCTTATTTGCAAACTTAAACTTGTTCCCAAAGGAAGATTCCCAAATGAATTCAACCACAATTTACATCTAAACTGACAAAGTGGTGTCTTAATGTGTCCCCAGAAGTAGCCTTTTGATCTTTCCCCCAAAGAAGACGGTCTAAATGACCCCCCGGATTGAGAAAATAGTGCGACAATGTTTGTAAAGACTCCAAAAAGTTTTCTTAAGTGATGAAACGGAGGAAGGCGGTTCGACCAGGCCCCCTGCGGCTGAGCCAGCACTAGTGGATTTGGAGGGGATTTGGACAGTCGGACCGTTCGTCCGCCAAGCCTGCATTCAGACTCGGACTCTGACTCGGACTCCGCTCCGCAACACGAGTCCCGCTAAAGCCCCTCTGGCTTCTGGACTTTCTACACAGACTAAAGCGGTGAGGGGGAGAGACAACTGCATACAGATCGACCTCAAACTCAAGCGAACGTACAGCATGGCGAAATGGAATAAACAAAACGTTTTTTCTCGTTTTTATTCATCCTAAAATAACTTACTGGGTGGCAGGCAAATCGGCACGAACTGCTGACGTCTCATGTTTTTTGATATTTATTTATTTTTTTGCTGACGACAGTTCCTGTTTGCTGCGTTATGAGGAACAACCCTCTAAAGAGAGAAGGAGCCAAAGTCCGGGACCGAAACGAGTCGTCCAAGAAGAAGAAAAGAGGACAGAAAAAAAAAATCTAAAGTAAAGACCAGTGTGGCATAACTCACGTCAAAATGTTGACAGACTGGTTTAAATTTGCCAGTCGGCTACACGGCTACACGCACCGGGGCTTTGCTTAACTACAGCGATCATATCCCGCCTCCGAGAAAGAAAATAAAAAACCCCGGAATACGCCAGCGATGACAAGTTTGACCATATTTATGAAAATGAAATACTGCCCTTTCTTTCCGCCTGCCATCGTTTCCTAAAGGCTGCACTTTCTCTTTTTCGCTCTGTCATTCGCTCTCGTTTCTCCATCTACTCAAACACGGCTGGTTTACCATCGCCGTCTTTGACCCGCTCCCTTTCCGCACCTGCGGCCCACCCCTATCTCACCTTGAGTCTGAGTTTTTACAGCATCTTGCCGGGTTTTAACGACGATGGTGTGAAAGCGGCGTGCGGGTTTATTTACACAAGGCCCAAAAGAGCCTGTTCGGACAGTCTTGTGTCAGCTCGAAGGAACGCCGTGTTAATAAAACAGGGCCGGGTTCCGTGATTTCGGATACACTCCGCCCCGGGATCGTCTCTACCCCTCCCCTTACACACACACACACTTTTACTTCAATATATGGCAATTTCATAGACCCAGTATTTACTGGATTTACCCTATTCCTGTTTATAAACCTAATCTTAATCTCAGTTTTTAAAAAAAAGATCCTTTCGTTTTCTAAAACTCATTAATACAAAAGATATTTTGGGCCGAAATCAAACGAGGCTGCCCCCAATCTGCAGGTGTAGAGTTTGAAATTTGGCCCCAGCATGAGTTTAGGTCAGAAACCCCTCCACCCACACCCACACACACACACCGACCGATATCGACCCTGCAGCGCAAGTCTATCTGATCTGTGCGTCTTTTTCAGCAAGTGAGTCTTGTGTAGCTCACGCTCGAGAGAAGGGGCCTGAGGGCGAGCCGAGCTTCCTCGTGAGCTCGGCTCCTGCTGGAAACATCTGATAAATAATCAAGTCCAGGACGGAGCGAGGTTGCAGGTCGTAGCGAGAGCGACTCCCGCGGGTTTAAAACAACGCCTCGCGTTGTTGGCGTTCCAGCCGGGGCTGCTTTTACAAATGTCAGATTTCCAGGAACCGGGAACGTACTCTGGAAAAGGGTGAGAGGTTGGGAAAGCTGGGTGGCGCTGTATCTTATTAATGCTGTTTATTTATTTGCCTGGACAGGAAGCACCGCCCTGGAGATACAAACACCCAAGAACACAGTCTGCGGAAGGATAGGGTGGACTCGCTTTAGCCAGCGGCCCAGCTGGGCCAAAGGGGCAGAGGGCAGGTGTGTGTGTGTGTGGTCAGAAAACACAGCTCGCAGGCACATAAGATAAAATGACAGCATGAGTGTGCATGAGCAAGTCTGCGTTCCTGATTTTTCATGATTCGCAGCAACACTACGAGGAACTGTGTGAGTTTTACATGTTGCGAGTGGGAGGACGTGTGTGTTTTATACCACGTTTCTAAATGGAATTTAGTCAATTTGGGAATTTGGACCCGAAACCTGAAAAAATGGTGAGTTTTGGTGAACAGATCGGGTGTGTTGGTGTCGGTGGGTGCGACAGTGATGTAAAAAATCTGGAAATCGGAGACAACCGTGAAGCCAAAACAAATCGTACAGGACGCAGCCCACGTGCCAACCCACATTCGCTAAGTGAGGCAAACACACAATTTAGTTGAGTTCAGGAGTGCACCGATCCAACTTTTTCAGTTCCGATACCAGTGCCGATACTTGGGCTTTGGGTATCGGCCGATCCCGAGTACCAATCCGATACGAGTATTTATTTATTTTTTTTCCACCTTTACAGCTAAGGGAATTGGGGGTGATTGTCTACACCATGCCCCGTGGTGTGTTGGCGCCTACCCAGGGTTGTTCTCCGACCTTGTGCGCGTAAGTTCCTGGGACAGGCTCCGGTGCCCCCACGACCCCAGTTGGGATTAGGCGGTTTGGATAATGGATGAATGAATGAATGAATGAATGTCTATATCACTGTTTTTAGGCTTATTATAGTGTTTGTGTAGAGTTTTTATTATGTAGAAATATTCTATAGCTTAGCACTATGAAGAAAAATAACTTTTGGAATCGGATATAGAATAAAATGATTTGACACCAACAGGCATCTTTCTAAATTTATTATTTATTCTCTAACACTATAGAATGTAAACAAAGTTTCTTCTGATTAACTCTAATTGACTCATTTTGGCCGACGCCTCATTTTCGACATGACGGCGTTCCACGCGAGATTCGTTTGGCACGATGGCGTTCCACACAATAATGCGTCGAGATCGCGTCTCGGAATAAACAGTGAAAACATAGAGTACGCGGCTGAATCGTGAGTAGAACGCTGGCGGTTTTTGTTATTATAATTTTTGTAAATATAAGTGGTCTGTAATAAAGGGGAAGATTGGACTGAATCGGAACGATTTAGTGAATGTCGTACTTCCCTGTGAGAGACGTGCACTAACAAACAGCGAGGAACGCGAAGATCGCGAGCGAGAGCTGGTGGTGTTAAGGAAATGAAACGGTATACTCATGTTTCATTTGTTTTAAGGGCGGTAGTGTGCTGTTGCTTGTTCGGCTCGTTGTCGTTTCTGTATAATTAACGCCAACGTCGAATGAATTGAGCGTCCGCGATTACGTAGAACGTAGAAAAACCTACAATTCACAGATCGGCTCCACAGATCGACTCCATGCCACTGATGCCCGATCCAGCTATTTGAGTTGTTATCGGACGGATATTCCGATCCACATATCGGATCGGTGCATCCCTAGTTGAGTTGAGTGTTGAAAGACGAGAGATTTAGTTTTGCGAACGTTCCACTGGCACGAAATAACGCCGTACATTTTAAGACAGACGCCACGGACTGGATAAAATCCCACCGCGGACTTTGGACATGCCTGGCACAAGCGCTACCTTTCCACCACAGAGTAAATGCATCATAAAATATCGGCTGGAAATATCGGGCAAATCTAAGCATCGGTCCGGAGCTGGTGACTTTAAAATAAGCAATTATTCCGATATTATTCCGATATTATTCCGATATTATCGTGCATCCCTAATACTTTGCGATATCGGTAATCGGCGACCTCGTATCGCGATGAAACTTCACAGACACCAGAGAAAGAGCGAATGAATGAGGCCGACTATGGAGTGCGGCGCAAGAGAAGGAGGAGCGCTGCTCTGAACTCCGGGGCGTCTCCTGGCAGATTTCACCTCGCTCTTCCCTCCGTGACCCTCGCCGGCCACTTCAAAGAATTTCAGCCCCCACCCCCACGCTCCTTCCCTACCAGCGGCCCCCCATTAGCGAGCCGCTTCGCAGGAACGTCCTGACGGTAAAGGAAAGCTCCTCGTTTGAAGACCGCTTAGCCGAGCACTCATGCGTTTCTTTTTTTCTTTTTCTTTTTTTTTTTAACTCCCTCCCTCTCTGAAGTGAGCGGCCATCTCAGCGTGGTAGCCGTGGCCCACTGCTCCACTTGGCATTCCTCCGCCGTCCCTCGCGCCACTTGCCCCAACCACTCACGGCTTTAAAAAGACCAATACTCCACGTCTCGGGCGACGAGAGGCCGGCCTTTTGTCTGGCCACTCGTTCCTCAGAAAAGTGGGCCGCCACGCACTCATAGAGATGCAGCCGGAGGGAGGGGAGGAAAGGAGGGAGGGAGGACGCCGCAAAAAAAAAAAAAAAAAGGCCTTTCGGAAACAAATCGTTTTGGAATAGTGTGTTGGTCGTGCGCGGCCCGATGTGGTCTGTTTTGTGCTTATTCGTTTCGCAACCTTTGCTGGGTCACGTAAACCTGGCCGAAGGAAAACGTGAAGTGAAAAGAGAATAAAAAAGGAAGCATTTTCCGTCGAGTGAATAGAGCAGGTGAGTCGATTTGGCGAGTGATTTTCTCTCTCGTGATCGACTGGGGGAACGTCCAGGATGGGCAGGTGAGACTCATTATCACACACACAACAGAGAGAGAGAGAGAGAGAGAGAGAGAGAGGGGTGGAAAGAAGGAAGAGAGAAAGCGAGGGAGAACAGGAGAGTAAGAGAGAGGACAAGAAATGGGTAGAGAGAGGGAGGGAGAAAAAGACAGGGAGGGAGGGAGGGAGGGAGGGAGGAATGAGCAGAGAGAAGATAGGATAGAGAGAGTGGAATAGACGGTGGGAAAGAAAGAGAGGGGGGTAAGAAGGATGAGCGAGAGAAAGAAAGGAAGGGAGAAAGTGTGAGTGAGAAAGAGATGGGTGGAAAGAGGGATGGAGGGACGTAGGACTGAACAGAGAGAAGATAGGATAGACACAGTAGAAGAGAGAGAGGAAGAAAGAAAGAAAGAAAGAGAGGGAGGTAAGAAGGACGAGAGAAAGGGAGGGAAGGAGTGAGAAAGAGGGAGAGAGGAAGGGATGGGTAGAATGAGGAAGAAAAGCAGGGAAGGAGGGACAGAGAGTAGAAGAGAGAGAGAGGGAGGGAGGGAAGAAGGAAAAGAGGAAGGAAGGGAGGGAAGGAGTGAGAAAGAGGGAAAGAGAGGAAGGGATGGGTAGAAAGAGGAAGAAAAGCAGGGAAGGAAGAAGGGAGGGAGGAACAGGCAGTAGAAGAGAGAGAGAGAGAGATAGAGAGAGAG
>JAVGVS010001862.1:0-14657 GCA_032718565.1 Distichodus sexfasciatus
GGGAGAAGAGGACGAGGAAAAGAAGAAGGAGGTGGTGGAAGAAGAAGAAAAGGTGGAAGAAGAAGAGGAGGAGGAAGAACAAAGAGGAGGAAGAAGAGGAGGAGGAGAAGAAGGTGGAAGACGAAGAGGAGGAGGAAGAAGAAAAGGAGGAGAAAGAGAAGAATAAGGAGGTGGAAGAAAAAGAGAAAGGGGAGGAATAAGAAGAAGGTGAAAGAAAAGAGGAGGAGGAAGAAGAAAAAGAAGGTGGAGGAAAAAGAGGAGGAAGATGAAAAGAAGGAGGAGACGGCGGTGCAAGGAGAAGAGGACGAGGAAAAGAAGGAGGTGGAGGAAGAAGAAGAGGAGGAGGAGGAGGTGGGGGTCCAAGCACGACTGGCCAAAAGAATGTGCACGGTTGGCTGGCCGGCTTTAATGGACGGGCCTCTTTTCAGAGAGGGATTGAAGGGAAATTCCGCGCTGCCGGCCCGATTCGCGGGAGGGAGCGCAGGAGCCTCCACGTTTTTATTGTTCCTCCGACCGCCCGGAACGGTGGCGTCAGCGAGGGAGGGGTGGGCATGAGTTCTGGGTAGTCGGGCAGTTGGGAGGGGAGTGGGTGGGATATCTAAAGGGGGGGAAAAAAAAAAACGTGGAGAGGCCAAAAGTTTGCAGCTGTCAAGCAAAAAAAAAAAAAAAAATGACGTTTTCTAAAGCCTGCAAAGCTTCCACAAGCCTCGCTCTCCTCGCCTTTCCGCCAGACAGCTTGGTTTTTTGCTCTCCTAAAAAACAGCCTTCGCTCCGAGTGTGTGTTGTGGCATGTTTTCTTAAGATCGAACTAATCAAAGATGTCAGGGCCAATGTGTGCAAACGAAAGTCAAGCGCAGTAATAGCAGGCCTGGCTTTTTTGGGGCCTTTCTCTTTGGAGCGAGTCTGCAGCGGAAACCCGACACTGCTCCTTGTTTGTTCTCCGCCGTTGGGGCTGCTTCTTTTTTTTTTTCTCGTGACGTTAGGGTCACCCTGGAAGCAGGAGTGTGTCTCGTTAGGCAGGGGCTCTGGGGTGCGTTTCGGTGAGGGCCGACTGACGCAACGAGGAGCGTGGGGTCGGAAAAAATACATATATAAGGCGCAAAAAACCCCCCAAGAAAAAGCCTCATTTCCTCTGGCGGGATCAGCGCGTCTGGCCCACCTAAAAGTCGAGGACACACGCCCACTCTCTTTCTCACACACACACACACTCAAGTCCACTCAATGCTCCGCAGCGCCCGACGAATTTTGTGGCATATTTTACCTATTATCCAAATGACTGCCTTCCACAAAACCAACAATCAAGCGTGTCTTTTATCTTTTTACGAGCTGATTAAGTTAACAAGCTTCACGTGCGGCTGCGAGCGCCGGCCTGCGGTTAGTCTCCGAGGTGGGGGGGGGTCACCCATCCCACACTAATAGATTAAGACGATAGCCCCCTTGTTCAGTTTTGGGAGAGCGCCATGAAGGAGCAGGAGGAGCGGGGGGACCTATTTTACGGCTGATGTTATTAGAGCGCGGCGCTGCGCGTGTTCATGTTTATGGCAGCATGCGTGTGTGTGTGTGTGTGTTCGAGAAGGGGTCCAAACGGGCCTGAGGTGGGCCGCGCTAGTCCTCTGTGTGTATAAAAATTATGTTTATGATTGTACTCGTGTAACAGGGCTGTGCCGGTTGATTTTCTTTGAACGCCATCCGTGGGGGGTGAGGCGCTGTTTGTGCGGAGACTTAGGAGCTGGAGGATGTGAGTCAATGGAAGATGGAAAGAACGAAAGAAAGAAAGAGAGAGAGAGTGAGTAAAAGTGAATCAGGGCTGGTGTGGAAAAAAAAACAGCAGCAGGAGGACACTATTCCGTGGAAGAGAGAGAGAGAGAGAGAGAACCCACCTTCACAAAAAGCCTTGGGGCTGCAGTAATTCTGTACCCTAAAGATAGGGGGCGTTACATGATATAGGTTCAAAATGGGGCGAGCGCTTTTTTGAGGACCCCTAAAAGTCTGCGATTGACTGGAACGGACTGTGAGGAGAGTTTGGTACTTGAGGACCCTCATAAAGTCAAAAAATGCTTTTATAGAACAGATCAAACTTCATAAAAAGGCACAAGATGTAATGTGGTTAGGGTTGGGGTTGGGTGTAGCTGTAGTATCATTTACATCTAGTCATTACGAGAGTCAGTACCTCACTGTGAGAGTGTGTGTGTGTGTGTGTATGTGAGTGAGTGTGTGTGAGCGTGTGTACCTTGCTGCAGGCTCTGTATGGGTACGGCTCCCTGGCCGGGCTGCAGGCCCACGAGGCCTTGTCTCTGCAGGTTGAGAATGTGCTGCTGCTGGAGCTGCTGCATCTGGATCAACTGCTGCTGGAAGGCCAACTGCTTACTGCCCAACTGCTGCTGCTGCAGACACCGAGAGAGGGAGGAAAAAAAGGAGAGTTCAACAATGTCAGGGGGAGAGGTAAAAGAGAGGAAAAGAGACCGAGAGTGGCAGGATGGAGAAGTGGAGGGGGAGGTGGTGGTGGTGGTGGGGGTGGGAGGGGGGGGGGAGACAGTCATTTGCTTTTATAAGCCTTCAACCCCGTCCTGGTCATGTTTAGATAAGACACATCCTGGAAAAAGAGAGTCCCCCCTCCCTCACCACCACCACCACCACCACTTTCGGTACGGTCACCACCGCATTTCCTGTGGCGGCGGACATCGAGCCGCGACCTCGACGCGCCAGACTTTAGCAGGCCTGATAATGCTGGATCTGTGAGTGACTACAGCATGCGGTCTGGAACTCACACACACACACGCACACAAATGTACAGACCGCCACCATGTGCAGCAATGTGTAAGCATGCGGGCTGCCGCGCAAATTAACACGGCAATAAATGACGAGGAGCGACATCTGCGCGCGATGTGGTGGGGGCTTCCAAATTATATGACATCAGATGTTTATCGGCTTAGACACACTCACTCACACACACACACACTCTACGGCTTATACGTTCTCCACCAGTAATCACCCTTTTAAGGAAGAAGCGTAAATGTGTGTGTGAGAGACGACACTTATGAGGAAGGAGGAGGAGGAGGAGAGAGTTCTCTCGTTCGTTATCAGAGCTATGACATAAGGGCTGGAGCGGCAGGAAAAGAAGAGCGGCCTCTTGACATCATCAAAAGCACACGAGCTGTTTTCTTTTTCTAAAACACACACCTCTGATCTCCGGCCAGAGCTAGAAATGTGGTGGAGGGGATCCCAACCAGACGGGAGGAGAGGCTGAGAACAACCAAAAAAAAAGAACGTCCATCCATCTCTGGGGTGGAGGAAAAGATTTGGGGAAGTCGGGACGGTGTGTGTTTGTGTGTGGCTTGGTGAGTGTGTGTGTGTGTGTGTGTAGGTCTAGGAGTAAAGGGGTCTACATGGCATGTGGCGATAACGTCAGGCGGTGTCGCGGTGATAAATGTCCCCCTTCCTGAACAGGGGCCGCCGCCGGGCCGCCGCTTTCCAGCGAGACGCTTTTTGATGTTCCCCCGACGCGAGATGGGCCTTATCGCGCGCCAGATAACGGGGAGCGAGGAGAGAGTGCAGAAGGATGAAAAACACAGCAAAAAAAAAAAAAAGGAGGACGACGGCGGGGGAGGAGGGATAAAATAAATAAAATAATGGTAGTTTCTTCAGGGCAAGGAGTCTCTCGGGATGACGGGTCAGTCGAGTCAATTCTATCAATTTTAGCGTTTTCTCCGGCGCTATAAAAGCCTCCTGAGCTCCTACTAAAAGCGTGGCACTGAGCCTGAGTCTCACATAAATCTGCAGCTAATAGCGCGGCGCGGCGCGTTCGGACCGCGGATCTGGGCTGTAACGGGCCTCATTTCCAGCTCTGGGGGGAGTCTGGGAGAGACGCTGATGGTGGGAGAATCTGATGGGCTGCTGGGGGCAACACCTGTTTCCTGCTGGGAACGCTGGGGCAAATCTGATGACAGAAGAGAGAACGAGACATACAAAAAGAGAGTGTGTGAGTCTGTGTGTGTGAAAAAGAGACATTGTGTCATAGAGAGAGAGAGACAGGCAGAAAGTGCGTGTGAGTGTGAATGAGTGAGTGTGTGACTGAGTGAATGTGTGACAGAGTGAATGAGTGAGTGTGAATGAGTGAGTGTGCGAATGTGTGACAGAGTGAATGAGTGACAGCGTGAATGAGTGTGAATGTGTGACAGAGTGAATGAGTGACAGCGTGAATGAGTGAGTGTGAATGTGTGACAGAGTGAATGAGTGAGTATGTTCAATGTGTGACGAGTGAATGCGCGAGTGTGTGCATGAATGAGTGAGTGAATGTGTGACAGTGAATGATTGTGTGAATGTGTGACAGAGTGAATGAGTGAGTGTGTGCATGAATGAGTGAGTGTGTGAGTGCGTGTGTGAACAAGTTAGTGCGTGAATGAGTGACTGAGTGTGTGTGAGTGCATGAGAGTGCATGAATGAGTGAGTGTGTAAAACATGGGTGAGTGAATGAGTTAGTGTGTATGAGTGCGTGAATGAGTGAGCGTGAGTGCACGAGAGTGCGTGAATGAGTGAGCGTGTGTAAAAAATGGGTGAGTGGATGAGTGACTGCATGAATGAGTGAGCGAGTGGGTGAATGAGTGAGTTAGTGTGTGAGTGAGTGAGTGCGTGAATGAGTGAGTGTGTGAGTGAGTGCATGAGCGTGTGTGAACAAGTTAGCGCGTGAATGAGTGACTGAGTGTGTGTGTGAGTGCATGAGTGAGTGTGTGTAAAAAAAAACGGGTGAGTGAATAAGTGAGCGTGTGAATGAGTGAGGGAGGGAGTGTGTGTGTGTGAGGGACTGAATGCGCGAGTGCGTGAATGAGTGTGGGAATGAGTGAGTGAGAGTGTGCGTGTGTGAATGAGTGAGTGTGTGTGTGTGCCAGCGTTCGTGAGCAGAGAGATGAGAGAAACAGGACCTACACAGAGAGAGATACAAACAGAGAGATGGAGAGATACACCACAGAATCCCAATCAGCCTCTTTAATTCCTCTCTCCACCACTCTCTCTCTGTCCATCTCGCTCTCCTTCTCTCTTGATCCACTCCACCGCCCCTCCCCATCTCCGCTGTTCTCTTTTTCCCCCCTCTCCCTTCTCTCCCGGCCCCCCCCCGGGACACGGTTCAAGTTCTTTAACACATTGTGTCTGCGCGCTGTTTACATTAGATGCACTCCAGTGGCTAAAGCTAGCGGAGGAACGGGCCTGTCAGCTTGATTTATGAGCACATCAAACAGAGTTTGGGCACGCCAGCCTCGACTGACAGGCCCACTTCATTAGGCTGACTCCGGGGTGACTCCACCGCCCAACCGTCAGCCAGCGAGGGAGAGAGAGAGAGAGAGAGAGAGAGAGAGAAAAGAACGGGCCAGACAGTTGCCACTCACACTGCTGTGTATTGTCGGTTCTGGCGTTGGAAACTTTTATTTTCCATTGCTCGCTCTCTCTCTCTCGTTCGGTGACCCCTCACCTCTAGCGCACGCTGCCGTGGTGAGAGGCGGTGGTGCAGACAGCAATTACAGCATGCTTTACTGGAATGTGGAGCCAACTTCGGACCCTTTCCCCCCCCTACATACATATTTTTAAAAGAAGGGGTCCGTGCTTCGCGGTGGCCTTTACGCAACTTGCGTCGCTGACTAGTGGAGGGACGCGCTTCCTTTAACGCTTCCTGCGAATGCCGAAAGTGGCACTGGCGGGACCCTCGTACCGCTTATAGGCTTTTTCTTTGGAACAGGAAAACTGCTGGTTGAATTGGAATGGCTGCTGGTTAGTGTGTGATCAGCGCGTGGTGTGAGGAGGCAGCTGTGTTGTCGGGTGTGTACATCAGCGGTGTGGTTTGTCTCAGGGCAGGGAAGAGTGTGTGTAAGTGTGTGTAAACAACTTTTTCATGTTGGTTATGGAAACGAATATGGAAAATAAAGGGGGGGGGGTGTTTTGGGGGTGAGAGACAAATGAACGAATGATGCTGCAGGGGTCTGAGAGAGGTGGAGAGAGAGAAGGCGTGTGTGTGTGTGTGTTTATATGTGTGTGTATGTTGCGGGGGAGACGCATTCTTTCATTTCACACTTCTTTCCCTCTCGCTTGACTGCCTCTCCACTTAGTCAAGCATGGGCACTGTACTTCTCCCTTAGGGGGTTGCACACACAGGCTTGCTTCAACACACTCTCTCTCTCTCACACACACACACACATTTTTTTATATTAACGTGGGGCTGAGAGGTCATTATATCTTTGTGGGTTCAAGGGGTCATTTAACTCGCTAGTTAAATCCCCATTTTTTACCCTACTGGTAAGGTATGCACAGCCCCCTAAACATATTCACACACACACACACTCACACTGGTCACGTAGCTGCCCCTGCATGGCCTCCTTTTCCAGCAGTGCTGTAACCTAGATCTGGTCCCATGACGTTGTGTGTGTGAGGGTGTGTGTGTGTGTGTGTGTGTGTGTAAACCTCACTGTGAACCTGCCTTAGCTGGGTGTTGGTCCTACAATAACTATGCACACTAAGAGAGTGATGTTGGGGGCTTACAGTTGACCAGCAGACCCTCCAGATTTATCTCACGGGGGTCCGGCTGCACTTTAAGGACCCTGAATGTTCCACATTTTAATGAGAGGGGAAACTCCAGAGGCTTCGAGTACGGGTTTGTGGCATTTTAAACCCCGCTCTCGGGCTTCACTTTCTCCTCTGCTTCCCTCTTTTTTTCCGTTCTTTTTGCTTTCAGAATAATTCTCTAAGAACGCTACAGGCTATTGGTTTAACTGTGTGTGTGTGTGTGTGCGTGTGTGTTAGACCACTGAACGTGGTCTTGAACTATGCTTGTATATGAGTGCTGGGGTATGATTATGTCAACTTTTGTGAGAGTGTGTGGTGTGACTTGTGTGTTGAAGTATAAGTTCGAGTCTGTGCTTGTGTGTGTGTGTACGTGTCTGTTCCTGTACAAACGCACATGTGAGTGTGTTCGCGTGTATGTGAGACCCTCTCCTGTGTGTATTAATTAACGGTGAGCATATCTGCGTGCCTGTAGATGGATTAATTGAAGTGTGTATTCGTGTGTTCCTTTTTGCGTCTGCGTTTGTGAGTGCGTCCGTGTATACGTAAGAGCACCTGATATGCGTGTTTGTGTGTGTGTGTGCGTGCTCCGAGGCACCGCGTTGTGCATTTGCCACGCATTCGCCCCATCAATCACGCCGCTGTCTGTGCCGTAACTAACAGGACTTAATCCGTGTTCTCCCAGGCCCTGAAAGACCGCCTCCTCCCACTTCCCTTTAACCTGCCATTAACTCGAGAGCTACACACACACACACACACACACACACACGGCTACTGTTCTGAGCTCCACATTTCATCAAAACCTTCATTCTCTCATTTCTGGATCTTTCTCTCCTTTCCTGCGAGTGTGTGTGAGAGAAAAGTGAATTCCTCCTGACTTCTGTAATTGTCGTCATTATAGTAGCAGAGCCCGTCTCACTCCCCCACACACACATACACACACACACACACCTCTGCAACTTCACTCAATAGCGTTAGGAAGCCACGACGTCTTCATACAACCCCTAAAACCCAGCAGTCCTCGTCCCCGGTCTCCAAACTCCCTCCGCCAGCGTTGCCACCTTTGCCGCGATTACACACTAATCTCCATTAAGCCCTTCAATCATCCACTCCTGTAGCAGCCTCTTGACTCAGGTCTCCGTGTGGAAAAGACGAGAGAGGGACAGACATGGCTTCTCAACGCTCCTCCAGTTCCGATCGGACAGGTAAAGTTGGGATTTTTCTTCGGATGCAGATCGGAGGTCGCGTCCCGTTTTTCCTTCGGAGCGAGCGAAGGGGTCGTTTGTGGCCGATTCCTTTTATGCCCCCGCTCACCTTCTCCCACGCCGCCTCCGCCGACAATTAAAGGAGCTCTCCCGATCCGTAATAGGGATTTTCCAGCAGGCTTAGCGAGCGGCGACTTGTAAATTAATACTTAACGAGCATTAAGTGCAAAAAAAGTGAGATTTGGAGCGCGGCTTTGGCTCATTGTGGGGGGAAGAAAAATAAAAATCCATGTTGCCTTGATGTCTTAAGCTGGGGGCTCGGTTCACAGAGGACACGACACATAACCGCAGATCTAACACCAATGCCCAGACTCTCTGATGCAGCAGTGTGTGTGTGTGTGTGTGTGTTTTATAGCTTTTATATCAAGCTGCTGAGTCAGCTAAAACGAGTAAATCCGAAATCCGACCAGGCTACAGGATTTCAGTCCCCGCTTTGTCCCGAGTACTACCCGATGTATCAGTGGTCTTAAGGGCACTCGTCGAAGGGCGCATAGCAGAGAAGTAAATGCGCTAGGGCAGCGGGAGAGTGGGGTGGGAAACGCTCACCTCTTTGGCCTGCTTCCCCGCTTGCTGTTGCTGGCTGAGAAGCTGAAGGTGCAGCTGTTCCTGTTGTTTCTTGTAGTACTCCTGCAGCTGGGGAGAGAAAGAAAAAGAAGGCGATTAAATTTCACTCTCTTGTTTGTCGGATCCTTATTTTATTTATTTTTTTAAACCTATTAATCCGTGAAGGTCACATGCTGTCTTTGATATCAGTTTGTTTCTTCATGGTATAATGCCGGCATACTCCAGAATTTAGGAATTTACTCTGAGACTTTATTTGCACACCAGAACAATGGGCCTCATTCACGAACCTGTTTTTAATAGAGGTCGACCGATATTGGTTTTTCAGGGCTGATATTGATACCGATTATTGCTAGTCGATTAACGGGGCCGATAATCAATATTTAGTACTGATATGCAAAAAAAAGGAGGAATTTGGTCAAAATTAAGAATTTCACCAACACCAAGTTCAGCTGAAACTCCTCCTCGGAACTTCGCGCTGCGCTCGTTTGTGGAGTGACAACAAGGCTTCAGTGTTGATTGGCTACCGCTCGTCGGACATACAGCCAGTCAGAGACTGTTGTGGGTCGGATATTAAATGAAGCAGTGAGTCAAACAGTGGAGCCACAGTAGCACACCTTGTAATTATTTAATATTTAACAAAATGCCTGATATCGGCCCCCGATAATCGGTTGGCCCTTAGGTCTTAAGATGAAATTTGTTCTTAAAACCCACTCACACTTTTCACCAACACTTTCTTATTTGAGGTAAGAACGGTATCTACTAACGCAAATTATATTACATGCCTGTTTGAGGAAAACATTAGCTTATTGGGTTTCTTCAGTTTTACAGTTATATCATATGTGACCCTCCACTGCAAAATCAGTCGCTTGTCGCAAATTTTCACAATTGAGTTATTATGTTTTCATGAAAGGGCATAAATCAAGCTTCAAAACGATACCTATATCGATTGAATGGGACGACATATGACTGAGATATCAACATTCAAAGGAGTCGGGTTTCTCCTGTCACACCAAGTGAGAAACGGAGAAATCTGCCTTTGAAGTTGACTATCGCCGTAGCACTCACAGACGCTTGGTGCGGTCGCGGCTACGTTTGCATTTACGGTAGCCTACGCTGCATTCACAGCCACACGGATAGCCTACCTGCGTTAGGTTAACTGAACTCGGGAGACGAAGATGGATTCCGGAGAAATATCTTCACGCTAGTCAACGAGTGGATTGACCGTAAATATTGAAGTAGAGCGGTCAAAACAGAAACTTTTAACATTCTGCTGGAATTGAATTCCTCACCTCAAGAAAGTCACGTTTTTAGGATGGAAAGGGTAAGTTTTTCAGCCAAATTTATTCACAACAGTACAGTATAGACCTTCCACTGTTTCAAAACACTAAAAACAAAAAATCCAAAATTTACCCCACACAACATAAACGGTCATTTTTCTCCGTTGTGACAAGCGACTGGTTTTGTCGTGGAGGGTCACAGATTATTTCAACTTTCTTGAGAACGAAATTTAAGGAAAATGTTGGTGAGTGAGGCCCAACGGCTATAAACAAAGGCCGAACAGAGTGATAAATGCATCAGGGAAAACACCCGCCTAACAATGACACCTCCCATGTTTAGAAAGGGAAACAAGGGAGGGGGAGCATAACTCAATAAAGCCTAAAGTTTATCACAGCCGACAATGTGAACGTGGACCTTTAGAGAAAGCCTGCTAACGCTGGATTTTCTGTTTTGTTTTTATTAAGCACACACTCTTTCCTCCTCTGCATGTAAAAGCCGACCATCCTGTTTTCTCTTCTCCTTTGTTGAAAGCCAGACGAGACTGGCGAAACTTTTTGTGTGTTGCACTGATGGCTGGACACGTCTTTTCCGACACCATAACTGTGGATAAACGGGTCTGATTTGGTGCAAGAACGTGCTCCTAACAGAAACACCAAAAAAAAGCCATACAGCATGTTGGGGTGTGTGTGTGTGTGTTTTGTTGTTGAAGTTGGACAAGAACCGACCAGAATTGATTAAAAAACACACACACACAGTTGTGCGTGATGAAACAAGCTTCACTCTCGCTTCGGGGGGCAAAATGTTTTCACCATAAAGATTCTGCTTAAAAATCTTTTTTTTTTTCGTTTCTCGGGAGAGGCACCTGGCGAGGGGCGTTGGGAGACGATCAGTAAATCTTAAAGCGACGTGGCACACCTGACAAGCAGACGGGCCTTTTTATTTACGACAGACTCGGCCCCAGCACCTGTCCGATAAGAGCTCCGGGGCCTAAAATTGTGATTGGAGGCACAGAGCCCTCACTGATGCGGTGACGGCTGCAAAAGAAGACCCCAACCACTAATCGACATAATGAATGAAATAATCCCTAATCGTTTAGTTGTTTACGCACTTACATTGCCCATGTCATCACCTCATTATTTAAATGTATGCGGCTGGCGCTTCGTTTCTAGTCTTAAACGTTCAACTTTTAAAACTGCACTGCGCTCGTCAACGTCACTTCTCTCTTGCTAGCCAATCCAAATCGAGGAAGGGGCGCGACATCCACAGTCAAGAACTTACTAACAACAACGGCGGCGTATCTGGAGCAGCTGGAGACGCTAACTAGATCAAACGCTGCCGCTAATGACGGGATGCGAGTTCTCTCCGTTGGATAATAAAGATCTCTTTTACGTCGGCTGAACTACTGTTCTCAAAGAAACACAGCACAACGTTTACATGGAACAGGGACGAACGCGGAAGTGCCCGATGACGCTGTTCGGGACTTAGCAACAACAAACGGTGAGAGATCGCGCCGAGAAAACGCTCTGGAAGTGAGGTGTTGAACGCTCCCAGCGCGTGGTGGACACAGGCCCTGAGACAACAATCCCGTTAACACTTCACAGGCTAAAAGCAAACCACTTTACAGTAGGACTCGCCTTAAAAAGGCATATAAATGATTTATAATAATAATTATTATCTTTAATTAGGTTGTAGACCGTTTTAACATCGTTACGTAAGCGGAGATAACCAAGTTATAACAGTGGTCATGCACCGATGCGGGGTCACTATTTGGCGAGATCTCTGATCCTGTTAGTTGTTCTGTTTATCTCGTCCCCTTTGTCTCGGGCCGAATGTTTGTCAACTTCCTCAGCTATTTGTTAACATGCTGTTACCGTTAAAACACCAGTAGAATTACGTTCGAGTGACGGTGTTCTTTATTAGATGACGTAGATTCTTTAATGAGTTATATCAGATGTCAGCCTTCCGTCTAAACCAACCTTGCTCTCCGAGCTGATGATTTCACCATCTATTGTGATGTGGCACGTTTATGAGTTAGGCCTCGTCCACACAGATGTTCGAAATGAACGCCCTCTGAACGCCATACGCGTTTTTGCTGCGTTTTGTAGCTGCGTTCGATTGGCGTTTCACTGGCGTTCGCGATAGCGTCGTTTTCCTCGCGTACGTCGGGATTTCGACGGCAAGAAAACGTTGCATGCAGCGTTTATTTGACGCCACCCGAACGCGCAGCCGGCCGAACGCCGGTGCTGAACGCCCGTGCGGACGCTTTGATTTGCTCCAATGAGCAGAAAAACGGTCAGCGTTCAGTCGGCGCTCACCTGGCGCCACGAACGCCAGGAAAAACGTCCGTGTGAACGAGGCCTAACAGTTGATGACATTTAGATCTGGCAAAAATGAGAACACATCTTGCCAAATAGTGACCCTGCATCAATGTATGACAACTTGTTTATCGCTGCTTGTTAACGATTATTATTAACTGTCTACACCCTAATTAACGACCTGATTATAAATCATTTCTAACCGCATTTTTAGCCTAAGAGGAAGACTGATCCGGTGTAGTTATAAGACTAAGGCGTGGAATGTACTTGCTGTTAACTACGTACGTACAGCCGCAATCCGTATCCTGCGTTCTTTGCGTCAGTTTTTGTGCACGTGCTCAAAACTGAACGGAACGTGTACGGAGATGCAATACCCGCGTCATTTATAGGGGGCAGTGTTGCGAGACATGTTTGTTTTTTTTAATGACAGGTGACCATTTTAAGATACAGGTATTCGTTCATTTATTAGGTTTGCGGCCTCGACACTGACCCCTGGTGGTAAGGAGTACACACGGCAGATTACGACGCACAGTACGGACGCAAGTATATCAGCACAAACGTTAACAACGCAGCTGTGTACGGATACGCACACGTAGCTCACAGCAAGTATATTCCAGTCCTAAAGCGTGCTCTAACACAGACAGTATAATTATCATGTCGTACCTTTCGTTGACCTCACACACTCACAGCCACACAAGTCTGTGAGCCCCATCTCGTCATCGGACTGTGTGGTTGGCGGTAACTAGTCAGCCTGTGTGCCGCGGGCTAGAGGGAGCGGGCTGGTTAATAAAGAACACCGCGCGGTGTTTACACGCTGGTTACTGATTCCAGGCCCAGCCGAACGGGGCTTGATCTTTACACGCAGGTAAACACCGCCGTGTGCGTTATCACAGGGAAACACTTCACACAGAGGCGCGCCTTGCCAACTCGGATAACAACCTCGGGGCTGTGTTTGTGCCTGTGTGCGCTGGTGTGTGAGAGTCTGTGTGTAGGTCGGGGTTTGGTAGGTGCGTTGTGATGTGTTCATTCCTTTTGAACAATGGGGAAAGAGATACACGAGATTGCGAGAGCAAACAGTCCTGCCAATGAAAACAGGCTCGTACGTCTATCCAGTTATTTATTAATAAATCCACTTTGAGAGCAAGAATTTCCGAGGCTCCAGCAGATGCTATCGGGGCTGTTTTCGCTTCAATCAAGACCAAGGGAAATATTCCAATATAACCCACGTCTAACGACACGCTCAAATTCAAACGGCTAAAAAAATTTCCCTGAAAATGAAGCCCTTTCCTGTTATTTTAGGCCATTTGCATATTTATTCCCTGCTTTCGCTCACAGATTTGCAGGCCTTTCGCGGCGGACCGGTTCCGCTCACGGCTATGCTGTCGTTCCACGTCTCCAGCTACGGCTTCCCCCCCCCCGGAAAAAACCACAGCGACCGCAGCGGGCCCCCTGGTGCTGCTTGTTTTCCCTTTTTTTTTTTTTGCTTGGGAATTATTCGTTTGGCCAGAAAGGCCCATTAAGATCTAAATCTCCGCGCGGGCGATCCGTCTGACGTAAAATCGCATCTTTTACCTCAGAGACTTGAGTAACAAGGGGAGATAATAATAAACTCATTAGGGAACCCGCTTATAACTTGCAACGTTAGCGCCCTGGATACCGGCACACTTGGGAAGTCGGAATTTTAGGGACGGAGTGAGCTGCACAAATATGAAATTCATGCACTGTAAAAAAGAATTTGATCGATAAGTCATATTGGTCTGATTCACATTCCCATTTTTATGGACTTAAACCTAAGTTGTAACGCTGAAAACTGTGTCGACGCGGCGTAAATCGTTGCTTCAAGTTGGCGTGAATAAAAGACGAACGTTAACATGACTGATTGATCAAATCATTTCTGCAGAATGAGTAACGTCCACCTGAGGCTAGGAAGAAACCAGACGGAGCCGCGGCGCCGCGGCCGCTAAATGCATCTCGCTACGATCAAAACAAAAAGGGGCGCCAGCTAGGAGGGTGTTCCCTCGTCGCGTCTCTCTGACAGCCCTTCCTCTGACGGCCAACTGGCCTCGCTGCTGCTGCAGAGGCTCGGCCAGGCGCCGGGGCCATAAAACTCAGACAAAAACGTCTCGGAAGAAGACCGTAGACCTCCCGTTCCGTTTCCAATCCGTCTTCCCTTTTTTGTCTTCTAAAAGTTAGCGAGGGAAAAACTTCCTCGGCGTCGTCCGAGAGCGGGGCTTGTACGCCACGCATCCCTGCTTTTTTGTGGCGGGGATATTGGGGGCGAGTTACCTGCACCGGCGAGCCTCGGCCGCTTCGCACCTGCGTAAAGGGAAGAAGCAACCAGGCGTGGGGCCGGCGGCGAAAGTCTATTTAACGCACCGCGGAGACGCGTCGGATCCAATATGTCGCCCGTTTCTCCTGGTCAAACTCTCGAAAAAAAAAAAAATCCGCTCGCTTGGCCCTGAGTCCACTCTCTTACACATTTACCTTCCTATCGCCCTCCCCTTTATTTCAAAATAAATGAATAGTAGAGGGAATAATTAAAAGGGTAATTAGCGCGCACTTTTTTAATGATTTGATTCAGTGAAGCCTTTTGACGTTAAACGCGTGTCTTTAAAGGCGTTCGCCTCCGATTCTCATTACGGTGACCTTGGCGTTCCTTAATAGTGGGAGACTTGCGGTGGGGGGGGGG
>JAVGVS010001863.1:0-14652 GCA_032718565.1 Distichodus sexfasciatus
TCATCAATAATTACCTCACAAAAGTAATTCTTATATTTCACAGACTAATTTTGCTTATTCAACTCGTGTATTTCTATTTTTTTTTTTTCATTCTAAAAATTAAAACTACCTCGGTAATGAAGCAATAATGATTTCAATTTATACACTGTCAATTTATACACCATAAGGTTGAACAAATGTTGGCCCATTTTTCCAAATGCAGAACTAAATTTGCAACAAAATGATGATTACACTGACATACATCAAACGTGTGGTGAAATGGTAATTAGCACAAAACAGCGATATTTTCGAAATTTTGAGACAGAAAGTCATTATGAGAAAAAAGTCAGAATTAGGAGGTGGAAAGTAATAGTTATGAGATAAAAAGTCGAATCTATGAGGTAGAAGATAAAAAGAAATTTTGCGTTAGAAATTCGAAAGGATGAGGTAGAGAGTTGAAATTATGAGGTAAAAAGTCGAAAGTGTGAGGTAAAAAGTCAAAAGTGTGAGGTTAAAAAGTCAAAATTCTGAGGTAAAAAGTTGAAATTCTGAGGTAAAAAGTTGAAATTATTAGGTAAAAAGTTGAAATTCTGAGGTAAAAAGTCGAAATTATGAGGTAGAAAGTGGCGCTAAACTGCCGTTACCACTTGCTAGCGCAAACTGCTGGTGTTTTTTAAATGTGAGATGTAAGAAATAGTTGTAAAGTCTCTGAATCACACCGTCATTCTTAACGACATCTTAACATCCTGTCGTAGTGATAGTGGAGAGCAGCTCTTTTAAACAAAGTCTCCCTCCCAAAAACGAGCTGATTTCCCCGGCAGCGTCAGCCCCAGGGGCGTTCGGTTGTTTTAGTGGATCCTGAATCTCGCATCCTTCGAGCACTTTGGGCTTATTTTAACCCCGTTATTTTTGTTTTCCGTCCCTTTGTCCCCTGTCGCTCATCTCTCCAGTTTTTCTCACAGATAAAGCCACATATTCCCCTGAGATAAACATGGCCTTTTTCCTTTGAACACTTCTTATATAGACTTTAAGATGTTTAGTGCTTCCAGATTAAAAAGAGAAGAAGAATATTTATGTTTATTTCGTGCCAGAGATTGTAAAGAAAAAGGGGATTTTTTTCATCTTTCCTAAAAAATGTTCTGGTCAATCTGGCCAAACCTTGTTAAAGTGTCTACTTTTAAACATCTAAATTCCATCAGGCTCCACTTCAGTCTCGTAAAAGCTACAATCTCCGCAACATAAAGCCTGCCGTGTTGGCTACACATGAGAAGGGAATGTTTAATGGAACGCATGTATAAAAAGATAATAAATCAGTGAGTTATGGAAGTTTTGTGGCTGCATTCTTTCATGTGACGGTGTAAAATATCTATCCATCCATCCATACACTCATTTACTCACTCAGCCACCTCTCTTCAACTATCTACCCATCCCTTTGTCCGCTCGTCCACCCGCCCATCTCTCTCTCTGTCTGTCTGTCTGTCCGTCCGTCCACCCACACACTCACCCCATCACCTCTCTCACCACCTTTCAGTTCCATCCATGCAACTGCACACTCCCCCACTCACTCACTCATCCGCCTCTACACCTGCCTGCCCATCAGTTCACCCATCCATCTATATATCTATCCATTTCACTCGCCCAACTACCTCTCATCAACTGTCTACCTATCGGTCCGTCCGTCCGTTCAGTTGGTGGCGTAACGGTAGGGTGTTCGCCCTGTGATCAGAAGCTCGCAGGTTTGAATCCAGGGTCTGTGAAGTTTCTACTGAGGTCCTCATGAGCAAGGTACCGTCCCCTGCTCCCTGCTCCCCGGGCGCTTGTTAGCTGCCCACTGCTCCTTCACGGATGGGTCAAATGCAGAGGTGACATTTCATTGGGGTGCACTGTGTGCTGTGGTGTGTTCACAATGACACTCACTTATCTATCCATCCATCCATCCATCCACCTCCACACTCAATCACCTCTCTCACCGCCCGTTCGCTCCTCCATCCATCCGTCCCGCTAGCTTACAAGCTTCCTCTCTCCCTCTCTCAACTTCTCTCTCTCTTTCTGTCTCTGCTGCAGGTATCTGATCTGCGTGAGCCGAAACTCGCCACTGAACCGTTGAACCGACCCTGAGCAAACGGCTCCACACGTTCCACAGCAGTGAGGCAGGTACACACGGCTGGCGTGCTGGGAAAGGCCTCCTATAAGCAGCGCGATCCGGCTGAAGGGAGGTGAATCAGAAATGTTGTAATCGCTAACCATCCGCAGGAAAGTACAGCTTCATTTCACTTGTGCTGTATAGAAAGCAGTTCAAGCAGAGCAACGCAATCCGGCTCTCTTTGTCTGAGCGTGCGGATCTTAAAAAACGGGAGAAATACGAACACACACCCACACACACACACACCCACCCACGCTGATCGAAAGTGCTGATACGAGCAGGGTTACAAGTTCTCTCGGGCCTTGCCAGGAATCTGTGGAGGGGATGATATGTGAGAGGAGCGATTTCTCCTGAAACAACAGTCAGAATGGAAATGTGTTGCAGCGTTGAAGATACAGCTGCCTTCACCGTGTGTGTGTGTGTGTGTGTAAGAGACAGAGAGAGAGGGGCTTCCTTTGTTTCTCACCACACACTTCCTGTTGAAATATAAACTGTTTAAAACAAGTGTCATTCTCAGGTGTCACACCCTCATCACACACACACCCTCATCACACACACACACACACACACACCTTCATCACACACACACACACACACACCTTCATCACACACACACACACACACAAACACACACACACACACACCATCACACACACACACCCTCATCACACACACACACACCCTCATCACACACACACACACACACACCCTCATCACACACACACACACACACCCTCATCACACACACACACACACACACACCCTCATCACACACACACACACAACCTCACACCCCCTCATCACACACACACACACACAACCTCACACCCTCATCACACACACACACACACACAAACACACACTCAGTCAAGATTCAGTCCTAATAAATACCTATATAGAAAGAGAAAAAAAAATACACATCAGATTCAGAGAGGGAGAGAAACACAAATAGATAGATAGACGGAGCGATAGATAGACGGATAGATAGACGGATGGATAGATAGATAGATAGATAGATAGATAGATAGATAGACGTGGTGGATGGATGGATATAGAAAGATATACAGACAGCGAGAGAAAGAGAGAAACACACAGCAAGGCTCGGCCTGGATTTAAGCCTCACATCTTTTAAGGAGGAACTCAGGCTTGTCATCAGGCCGGTGCACAGAATGAGCTGAGCGATGACCATGATGACGGTCAGTTCCACAGAACACCACTCAAGGAGTGTCAGACTCTGGTTATGGTCACGTAACAGGTTTAGCGGCTGGCATGACACACTGCAGAAACACGTCAGAAAAACCACAATGCTGGTCTGACAGAGAGAGATGATTACGATGATGATGATGATAACGATGATGATGATGGTGGTGTAGATAGTGGAGTAGTTCCTAATGCCCTTATAGGGTGTGTGTGTGTGTGTGTGTGTGAGAGAGAAACCAAAACCTTCCCAAAAATGTTTTTCCAAATCCAAAATGTAAAACTGTTGAAAATAAAGTGTTTTACAAATTTTCACTTAATGCTCGAACCGATTTCCCATTTTACGTTCCTCGCATATAAAAATGTCATCACAAACAACAAAAATCAGACAAATCCCAACTTTTTCAATCCTTTAGAGGATAATCCAGACCCCACGACAACCTAAAACCCACACACACTCGCATTAAGCCGACATTTCCGAGGAACCGCAAGTACAGCTTTGGGAGTTTCACACGCACTTCAGCAGCCCAGTTCAGCGTCCAGCGCCGTGCAGAGTCTCGACCAGGGTTCACACATTCAAATTCAGTACCAGTGTGTGTGCCACTTGTATATTTTTTTCCAAGACCAGAATAAAAGATGGATGACGAAGCGTTTTTTTCCGATTTCCCGTCTTGCGCTCAAAGTAACAAACGTCTTTGCTGAACGCCGGAATTGAACAATATTCTATGATTTACACTTCATCCTCAATTGACCACAACGGACGAGTGTAAAGCGTCACAGCTACAGCGTTGCAGTTCCTGTCAAACTGTTGTGTAAGAACTGCTGCTTTGTCTGTCTATCCATCCGTCCGTCCGTCCGTGCGTCCGTCCACTCCTCCCTCTTTCCATTACTCCCTTCATTACTCCATCCATCAATTTATCTGTCCATCCATATCTATTTATCCTCCTTCACTCTCTCTCTGCAGTAGTGGTGAGTGTTAAACCAGTTATGTACAGTTAACATTGTTGTTGACCTGCAGTGTGTCCTTCCCTATGACCGTGTGTGTGAGTGAGTGAGTGAGTGAGTCCCTGACTCATGGTCCTGTAAGACCTCCGATGCAGCCGTACAACCCGGAGTGAACACAACCTGTCACCACATCCTTCCACGCCACGCCACAGCCCTGAATAATTCACAATTTACCGCCGGAAGGAATTACGCGCTGGTGTCGCGGCCATGCACTTGACACAGCATTAACAAGGACAAGCAGCTCGTGGGGGGTTCGCGCTGCTCCCAGAGTTACTACTAATCCGTGTGGCGTTATTTTGTTTTCATCTTAAAAGCGACTCAAACTGGTACCACATTTGTGAAACACGCTATAGACTCTTCACGACCCAAACTCAAAAACTGGGTTGCGTTGATGTTGTGTGTGTGTGTGAAACTCCCACATTTCTACTCGCAATTAATCAGAAATGTTGGCTTTACGCAAGCGGCGTGTATGTGGACGGTGCGTGTTTTTACGTTCTGGTGAGGACCGGTTTGTCCTCGAAACGTCTGGATTTGTCAGATTTTTGTGGTTTGTGGGGACGTTTGGTTTTGTGAGGACTTGACCTCATAAGGGGAAGAAATGTTGCAGGTCGGATTGGTCAGAAAGGAATTATGAATGAGACGTGGCTTACGAGGACATTTCTGCAACGTGAGGACCCTCGAAAGCGGAAAGAAATGTTTTTATTAGAAAAGTTGCAGGTTAGGAAACGGACGAAATTAGGGGTGAGTTGGGGCATGAATAAGTGTGTGTGTAAGTGTGTGTGTGTGTGTGTGGAGACAGGTTCCAGACCTGCCCATGCAAATGGAATGTGGGTGTATAAGATTCATGAGTTCAGTGCACCAACACACACACACACACACACACACACTGTTGCTGTATTCGGTGGCGTAATCCAGCGTGCAGCGAGGCATTCAGGGGAGGTGAGTGGGGTAAACGAGAGGAACGAAGAGGGGGAGGAGTGAAAGAGGAGGTGATCCTGTTTATAAAAGCCTGGAAAGAGGGAATGAGAGAAACAGACACTCGTCACCCCACAGAGGACACACTCTTCTCCTGCAGATCGAGCAAAGATTTTTGGGATTATCGCTGTTTTCTCTGAAAAGGTAAGACAATCTTTTCCGTTCAAATTTGTCCAACAAACGTTTCACGAATCCGTCTGGAATTTTAATCCAGCTCATGGTTCATTTGGACTCATTCACCATCAAACTCATGTACAATGGCTCTATTATCCTCGAATCCCGGAGGCCAGCATTCCTTGTCTCCTACAGCTCGTCGGTCGCCTCTTACTCCAGAAATTGTTTCAGTTTTCCATTTCGCAATGTTAGTCTTCGATCTTTATGCGCAAAACAAGTGGTAGGGAAATGGAAATGTGTTTGTGCAGCTTCTCGGTCGCCGTTGAGAGCTTGAATCCCAGGCAGCTGGACTGATTTTGATTGTGTGTTTGATGTGATGTGTGTGAAATGCACTAAAACAAGCTACTAATGAAGAGCAGGCGTCCAGTTGCCTTCGATTAAAGCGCTCAAGATTGTAAAAAATGGAACACTTTCGTGTGTGCTTTCAACTTTCATCTGTCGTCAACATGTGAAAGTTGGAACAAACAGCAGGCGCCAGTCATGAGTTGTTCTTAAGAAGAAATTTCTTCGTAGAACCTACCGACATGTTTTTCTGCGAACATTCACCGATGATTTCTTTTCATTTATTTTTTCCTAAATAAGAACCGAATCTACAACTGCTGAACAGTTACGTAATTTCTTAACTGTTTGGGCAGAACATTAGCTTTTTGGTTTTTCCTCAATTGTACGGTTGTATATTATAGTATTTTTGCTACCATATCTTAACTTTCCAAACCTTTCAGGATTTCGTGATGTTGCGATCAAAACTATCAACACAAATTCAGCCAATCCCTGCGAATTCATTACTACCGTGCCGTTTTGACCAATTACAGCAACTTTTCCGTGATTTTTGACCGATCATTGTCATTTCCTGCGTTGAGCTGTACGTCGGCGAACTCACTTCCTTGTTACGTTTAGGTGAGACAGGAAGCGTGTGATAAATATGTTACCTTGAAAAAGAGCTAAACGATTAATGGTTAATAAAAATAAAAGTGGTTTTCTTCCCCTTATTTTAATTCATTGTTTGAGAATCGTTTCGTCCCGAAGGGGGACAAAACTGCAATGTTTTCCGCAACTTTCTTGCAACAAAACACATAAAAACGCAGTCAGCCATTTTAGGCCGCAACAATCTCAAAAAAGGCCTGCGGAATCCTGGAGGGACTGACTTACAATAAATTTAAGAATCGCATTTACAGCCGCAATCGGCAACAAGCGGAGCCCAAGCAAAAGTCATAAAAAGCAGCGCAAAAGCAGCTGTCAGCTGTCAGAGTCAGATTTTAAAATTAGCAAAAAAAATCCAAAAAACCTCTACTATGACGTTGCATGAATTCATGTTTTTAGCACTTTATAGTGGCATCTATTGTTAAAATAGCAACGACGTAGATTTTCCTCTTCCACATCTTTTAATTGCTTTTTACCAAATTTCAGTACAATCAGCGCTCTTATATATAGGCGTTTAGCATTTATAGCGCCCCCTATTGTTTAATTGGTGCCATTGATGCTAGCTGGGCCAAAGCGGTCCGAAGATACAGCTGTTTAAGCTAATTAAGCCAAGCCCCTAAGCTCCGTCCAGTGCTTCCTGCTTGGACCCCTAAAAATCCAGAAAGAATCTTGGTGGATGAGGCCCAGCGCTAGCATGCCCATGCCTTCCTAATGAAGAGCAGCTGGCACCCCCCCCCCACACACACACACCCATCTCGTAGTTGTGCAACACAGGCTGGTTTTCAGTTCTGGATTCTCTCACCACATTCTAAGATCTTACTAATTCACCAAAGACTCACAATAACAGCAACGTCCCGAGCCGATTCCGTCCCACATCGTCGTGTAACAGCTTGAGGCCACCCGCGATGGTTTCGCAGCAACGTTGTGTTCGTTGTTTGTCTGTTTGTCTAAATATTATTCAGTCCTATGCGTCATTAACGACAGGCCTGGAGGAGGCTCCGTCAACTGGCAGGTTTAGAGTTTATTCTGCTTGTCTGGATGAGAGCATCTGCTAAAAGGGCTGCCAACATAGAAGCTCCTCGCCAGACGTTCATGTCCAGGTTTTTGGAGAATGGACGGCAAAAATGTGGTAGTTTTAGCTACAGGACTTCAGCGTTCAGTCGCTGACTTTTTGTCTCATTTTGTTTGTGAATGTTTTGTAGAATCTTCCGCTGAGGCAGCATCGCCATCCACCCTTACCACAAAGCTGTTTAATTACAGACTACGGCTGTAATATTCGGTTTGTTTTTAGGATTTGGCGCCGTCTGAGTCACTCACTGAAGTGATCCGGGTGCGCGAGTCACTTGAGGCAGTTTTGCCAAATCGCCAGCAGAATCCTTTTTCACCAAATTATTTGTTTTGCACAGAAGAGAGCATATGTGGCTTGTGATGAGAACGAACGCACTTCCAAATAAATGACACAGTATCAAGACAAGGCTAACAGAGTGGCGCTAGAGGAAGTTAACCCTCGGATTCATTCTGTATGTGGTCTGGGGAGCGCTAACACTATGTTAGTTGCTAAACGAAATGCACCCCAGATTCGGCTGCATGTTTTCGGCTGTAGATTAAATTAACCGGTGTATTCACTCATGACAGTGACCGGCGCTAACCCGGCTATGTTTCCGTGCTCTGTAGAAGGTTAACCGACAGATTTCGTCACTAATGTGTGTGCTTAGCACCGCGCTACTGATTCGACTGACACGAGTCCCGTAGCCTTCAAAGAAGATTCAACTCTGTAGGAAGTTGTTAGGAGTGTGGTGCTGCAAACGAACTGTAAGTTATGAGATTTTCAGCTTCTATACTCGCTACGATGGCTGTATCGATCTGATAATGAGATTGAAACGATAATAAGATGCATGAACGTGATGGGGTTTATATTTTAGTCACGGTGTAGTTAGGACTCGATGGATTCGGGTTACTGGAGCCCTCAGATTGGTGACTCGTGAGTTATTAACCCGGTTGAGTCATGAATCGTCCGGCTCTATTAGAAACAGCTACAACTTACGTTACCGCCTTTACAGCATTAAGCAGGTGCTCTCACCCAGAACCACTTTCACTTCTTCATGAACGAAAGTCAGGAGCAACTAGAGCTTGACGTTCTGGTTCAGAGCCTCAATGCTGGTAGTTCTTACTGTAAGATAGATTTGGATTAGAAGCTACAGCCTCTTGGCTCATAGGTGAGTATCAAACCCAGTCCTTTTACCATTGCAAATGGCAGTTGGTAGCATTAACGGTTAAGGAGTTGACCCCATGAGGGACGCCAGTTCAAGTCCCGGACTGGAAAAGGTACCACTGAGGTACTCATGATGAGCACTGCTGGCATGGACTGGCGTATCATTACACCTCTAGTTGGAACCTCATAACGAATAAGGATTTTTGCTCTTTTACAGATATGATGTTGTCGTTCAAGAACCTTCTCATCATTTCACTGCTCCTTTTCATCCTCCTCTCATCCACGATGCCTACATCATCATCATCATTATCATCCCAAGACGTCATGATCTGGCTCAGAGCTCATCAACGCCGTTCGCTCTTGAGCACCAATGCAAACTTGGATAAAGAAGAGGACTACGATAACCTCACCGACGAACCGGTCACCTCAAATGCCCCCAAATCCAACACCCGCCCCAACCTCATTCCTCCTCGCTGTAACTACAGCCTGTGCCGGGACCAACAGGAGTCGTGCCAGCATCTATCCTCCACCCAGGGCTGCTCCTGCCCTGGCATGACCGGACCCCATGAGCCTCCGAACCCCCCCCATCTGCGCAATATGGCTCGAGAAGGTTCGAGCAGGGGCGTCGTGGTGCGCTGGTGCGCTCCGGCTTCCGTGGTGACCGGCTACATAGTGCAAGTGGAGGACCGGCAAATCAAGGTGGACGAGAGGCGAAGATTGGTGGACTTGGGGGAGGTGGAGGTTGGAGCGAAGGTGTGCGTTTTGGCAGAGAACCGAGCCGGAGTTAGCCAGCTGACAGGTCACTCGTGCTCCCGGTTCGAGCCCCAGAACTCCGAATCGGGGCTGGCAGTGAAACTGGGGGTCATAGGGGGTGTGGTGGCACTGGTGGTCATATTGCTGGTGCTGGCGTTGGTGCTTTGGAGGCTTAGAACGCAGCGGAAAAGTGCGGTGAGGGGACGACGGGTGGAGGGGGAGCTGTGAGAAAGAGAAAGAACAGAATCACGTGGGTCGTGACTAGGGGTGTACATTGATTCTACGTCATTATGTTGTTAAGAAAAATGTGAGAGCCGATGGATTGCGTACTGTGAGAGAGGGAGAGAAAGAAAGAAACCAAGAAGAAGGAAAAATGAAGGGTGTTGAGAGAGGATGTTGAGATGTTGTAACGATACACCGTTCTACGTCGATGCATCAATGCATCAAGCCAATGATAAACAAAAACATTAAAAACTGAGAGGGAATGAAGTGGGTTATTACTAGGGGTGTAACGATACATCAGTTTACGTCTATTAACAGCAAATTTAATCAGTATACCACTAGAAAACTTGTGATTTACACCCCTACTTGTTCCTACACTGCAAAAAATCAGTCTCAGAAAATAAGAAAAAGAAAAGGATAATAAGAAAAAAGGTCAAGCAAAATTATCTGCCAATAAGTGACCCTCCACGGCGAAACCAGTCGCTTGTCACAACGGAGGCTTCCGAGAAAAACGAACGTTTACGTTGCGTGGGGTAAAATTTGGATTTTTTGTTTTTAGTGTTTTGAAACAGTGGAAGGTCTATACTGTACTGTTGTGAATCAATTTTGCTGAAAAACTTGCCCTTTCCATCCTAAAAACGTGACTTTCTTGAGGTGAGGAATTCAATTCCAGCAGAATGTTAAAAGTTTCTGTTTTGACCGCTCTACTTCAATATTTACGGTAAATCCACTGGTTGACTAGCGTGAAGATCTTTCTCCGGAATCCATCTCCGTCTCCCGAGTTGAGTTAACCTAACGCAGGTAGGCTATCCGTGTGGCTGTGAATGCAGCGTAGGCTACCGTAAATACAAACGTAGCCGCGACCGCACCGAGCGCCTGTGAGTGCTACGGCGATAATCAACTTCAAAGGCAGATTTCTCCGTTTCTCACTTGGCGTGACAGGAGAAACCCGACTCCTTTGAATGTTGATATCTCAGTCATATGTCGTCCCATTCATTCCATATAGGTATCGTTTTGAAGGTTGATTTGTGCCCTTTCATGAAAACATCATAACTCAATTTTGAGAATTTGCAGAAAGCGACTGGTTTTGCCGTGGAGGGTCACAAATAGTGAGAAAATTTATCTTGTAAAGGTCTCCTAAAACAAGAAAAAAATCTTTCCATTTTTCCATGTTTTTAGCTATAATATTCTTAAAATAAGCAAAGTTGTCATGAATTTCTCAACTCGTAGTGGAGAGCATGTTCTCTTAATTAAATTTCATGTTAAGAAGTTCTTATAATCAGTAAATGTTTCTTAATAAGATAACTGTAGCCAATATTTCTTAAAATTAGATTATTTATCTCACACATACAAGTCTAGTCAATAAGTTATTCTTTAAAAAAAACAACAACAAGATCTATTTTTTCTTTTTAAGATTTTCTGGCTTGTTAAGGTTCGTTCATTTTTTGCAGTGTAAACACATTGAGAATACAAAAGCACTTTAACAGAAGTTGTATTTTAGCTGTTTGGTTTTGTAAATGCTGTTTTTTAAAGAGATGAGGTTTTTATATCGTAGAAGCTGCCAGAACAGTATTTTTATTGTTTTTTTTTGTGCAACAGAATCTCAGTTTTTCATGTATTAAATGGCAGAATTGTGACTTGTGTAATTCTTTTGTATGTATTTTAATTAAATTTAAAGAACTTTTTGTACATTTCCACTTTTCCAGTCATACTTTCCCACAATTTGTATTGCACTGTCATATTTCGGGTCTTATTTCGATGGGTAATGAAACCAGTTAACAACAAAAACCAGTTTACCATTCAATTGGCCAACATAGTCTGAGGTTAAGTCTTTTCATCACTGATCAGAGACTGATATCTACAGCTCCGGGAACCGCTTTTTTCTTTTCACCGGTTTTGCAATATGTGAGTGTGAGTGTAAAATGTACAGGTTGCTATTCTCTTGTGAGCTACTGCAGCTTCAGGTCTGTATAAAATAAGAACTTAATCCATATTTTAATATATAACTGCAATTCTGTTTTTATAGCAGATATTCCATGTGTTATATTCCAACATCTATACGCCTGATTACATTTTTAGCTCATTTACTTCTGAAAAATATTATAAAACCAAATGAAGTGTAATGGTTAGGGTGTTCGTCCAGTGAACAGTAGATCAACGGTTCAAAATCCCAGACTGGTAAAGTTACCACTGAGATACTCATGAGCAAGGTACCGTCCCCAAGCACTGCTCCCCGGGCACTGCCCATGTCAGCTGCCCACTGCCCCTTCGCGAATGGGTGAAATGCAGAGGTCACATTTGGTTGTGGTGCTGTGCTGTGTTCACATATGACAATCTCTCATTTTCACATTTTAATAGATTCTAAAAGTCACCACACGTACAATGTCTCATGCTCAGCAGAAAGGTTTATTAGAGGTGAGGAAATGGCAAAACTTTTGCTTCCAATATTCAAAAAGCAGACCACTCATGATTTGAATGTCATCAGCCAGCTTCAATATTGAACAGCATGTTTGATGATCAGACAGATGCAATGAAATTCAACACGAGCTTCAAACTTCCACGACCCAGATTTCCTAATCAGAGAAAGTCTTGGTCTCTCCATCAGTTTAATCTTTGTTGATGTCATATTCTGTGAGTGGTAGAGTTTTATAAGCTTTATAACCATCTGTGGTTTTTACCGTTCTTACAGTGAGTCGACAAAATACATGTTTTTCATTTACTTGTGGATGGTTTGCAGCTGTCGATGACGGTTTCATAGGAACCTCTACCATTGTGTGTTCTGAAACCTGAGATGTTCTTGAGCCATATGACACAGATTCCTGTATTATTATATTATGCGGTTGTAATAAATTAGCAAATTTAGTCAAAAAATTTACGACATGTTTCTGACCATTCTCCCCACCCGCTCTACAAATATGAAATATGACAAATCCGGTCTTTGGCACAGAATTTTCCAGCAGTGGTATCATAAACTTGGACAGATTATCAGCTAGTGTTTGAACTGCGACTGAACAAATGGTACCACTGTCGGCATAAAAATTACCGTGACAATGAATGTGCAAGAACAGTTCTTTAGCCGAGGATACGGATGTTTTAGCGTCATTTTTGCCTGGGAAACTGATTTGATTATTATTTATTTGTATACGAATGTCCTCTGGATGCACTTTCAGTATCTTATCCACATCAGACGTAAAATCATCATTCTTATTTAAGGGATTAACTTGATAGATCTGGAGATGAACCACTGGCTCTTTCCCATAAACCCTGAGGTTTTTTCCCTGTAGGGTGTCAACAAGCAGACCTGTAAAATCCTTCCTTTTTGTTTGATCCCCACATGGTTTTGGAAGCTCCACTCTGATTCTTTGTTGCGGATGAGTTTTCACCTCCTCAGTGCGTAGCAACTTAAACAAGATGTCAGCTAACTCCTGGGCTGTGTGTGACCCCACTTTTAATCCGTTTTGGTCACTCGTGCAAGTAGAGACCAGCCTCACCAGCACATTATCTGCCTCTTGAATATTTATTTGAAATATGTTTATGTGACTTGTTGGTGTTTGCCATTTGTAAAACACTGTACTAAACTCAAACTTATTTGTCTCATAATTAACATAAATGCTGTAGTATTTCTCATGTTTCTGAAAGTCCCATTCTGGTGCCTTATGATTTTCTTTTTCAGCGTCTAGCAACTTCTTCCCTTCCTTGTTACCGAAACCCAGGTAAACATTTATCACCCCTCGCCCGACTGTGATTTGCTTGTTTTGTACCTGGACTCTTTCTTCAAATTCCTTTTGGAATTGAAAGCCAGCGTATGTGTGCAAATCATCTGGGAAGACCACCACCACAACACAGCCATCTTTGAATATTTTTAGGACAACTTCTCCTAAATCCCCTGCCACCTTATTTTTATTGTCCCAATAAACTTGCTCATTGCCCTCATTACCCACAACCTGGAATGTTCCACTAATGTAAAGCTTTTTCAGTCCTGCCTTTTCCACAAGGTTCTTCTGAGAAGGATTGTTATACTTCAGATTAGTTGGGTCTTGAGCGTTGTACCGTATCACCACTCGGTCAGCTGGCAGCATTTGAGTGCCGTAACTTTCTTTTCCTTCGAGCTTGAGTTCAACATGGACAGGGGGATCTGTGGCATCAGAGAATCCGGTGAGCTGGGTGAAGATCCAGACGGACAAGAGCCATCCGAGGTTACCAGAAGCCATAATAATGTCACCTTTAATAAATGAAATAAAATCCTGACATTACTTCAGTTATACCATAAAGATGTTTGAAACTGTACCATGTGTAATTCATGAGATAGGAAATGGTACCACTCACCTCTTCTCTGACTGGTTGCAAGTAAAGACACCTCTCTGTCGTTCTGGAATTTATAGAACCGTGTAAATGTTGGGCAACGTCTAGGAAGGGTTTTATCTACCGGGAGGTTTGTATGTACAGTATTTGAATATCTAGGTCTTGAACTAAACTACAGCCAGGTTATTGTTTTAACATAGTAGTTTGCTACATTATAAGCTACAGAGAAATATAGTCATCTACACACTCAGCAGCTGCCAGATGGATTTGGACAGTTGATTGCACCTTGATGGAGCTGGAGGCAAGAGTCTGTGGCTGTGAAACAGCTTTGAGGTACAGTACTGTGCAAAAGTTTTAGGCAGGTGTGAAAAAATGCTGTAAATAAAGAATGCTTTCAGAAATATAAATAATGATTGTTTATTTTTTTATCAATTTACAAAATGCAAAGTGAGCGAACAAAAGAAAAATCTAAATCAAATCAATATTTGGTGTTACTACCTTTTGAACAAGAAGTCCTGGAAGTGATGGTATGGCCCCCGCAGAGCCCTGATCTCAACATCATCGAGTGTGTCTGGGATTACATGAAGAGACAGAAGGATGTCAGGAAGCCTACATCCACAGAAGATCTGTGGTTAGTTCTCCAAGATGTTTGGAACAACCTAGCAGCAGAGTCCCTTCAAAAACTGTGCAAGTGTTCCTAGAAGAATTGATGCTGTTTTGAAGGCAAAGGGTGGTCACACCAAATATTGATTTGATTTAGATTTCTCTT
>JAVGVS010001864.1:0-14643 GCA_032718565.1 Distichodus sexfasciatus
AATAATAATAATAATAAGCTAAGTCATAAATTAAATATGAAGTTTTCATTTTCTTTTTATGTGCCTTGTAGAATCTAAGTATTTGGACAACCGATTCAGAGACAATAGAGCCAGAAGTCGTTGGAGAAAAAATTGCCAAGACAACTAGAATTCCTGCATCTGTCACAGATCACAAAATAAACCCACAGACTTTTATGGAAGTGGATAACTCAGCAACAACTGAACAACTACTCAAGTTGTCTCTTGTAACCTCAGCTTCAGAATCAGGCACAACGTATGATCTTGAAAGTTCTCTACCGGTGACGAACAGATCCAAAACTGATTTTTCTGAAACACTACAAGAAATGACAACAATGGAGTTACTGACTAATAGCCAGGAGACATCAGTATCAACAACACAACAGGAATCAACTCAGCAAGATGTAAGCTTAGGTGATGTCTCCACAACTGCACAGCAATCAACCTCACTATTAGCAGCAAATACAAATCAGTCTGGTACAAGTTCTCTACAAACTCACGCTCAATATGCAACATCACCCAAAATGACAACAACAAATATACTGATAGACACCACTGAAAATCTAACAACATATTCAGAGAAAGTATCAACATTTTCAACAATTCTTGAAGAAGATATAACCAGTTCAACTAATGTCTCTACAGTGCCTGAACAATCAACTTCATTTCTCAAATCAGACCGTACTGAACCACTGACAAGTCCTGTACCATTTACAAGTGATGCACTAACAACACTCACACGGGCAAAAGCCTTCAAAATCACAGAGCTAGATTTCACCACTGCACAATCATTGATGCAAACCAATGAAGTTCTGGCATCAACCACAGAACAAGCTCTGGCAGAAACCACTCTTCCAGACATCCCTCCAACAACTGAACAAAAATTAACCTCAATGACAAAATCAGGCACAACTTATCATCTTTCAAGTTCTCTGCCAGTAACAAATTTTCTGAAACACTACAAGAAATGACTACAATCAAGTTATAGACAATTAGCCCTGAGAGTTCATTATCAATCACCCAACAGGAATCAACTCAGCAAGATGTAAGCTTAGGTGATTTGTCTATAACTGAGCAACAACCAAGCTTACTATTGGTAACAGATACAAATCAGTCTGGTACAAGTTCTCTACAAACTCATGTTCAATATGCAACATCATACAAAATGACAGCAACAAATACACTGATAGACACCACTGAAAATCTAACAACATATTCAGAGAAAGTATCGACATTTTCAACAATTCTTGAAGAAGATATAACCAGTTCAACTAAAGTCTCTACAGTGCCTAAACAATCAATTTCTAAAAACAGACAGTACTGATCCACTGACAAGTCCTGTGCCATTTACAAGTGATCCACTAAGAACACACACACATCAACCACAGAACAAGTAACAGCTCTGGCAGAAAACACTCTTCCAGACAGTCCTCCAACAACTGAGCATCAATCATGTACAGAATTAGGTGCAGCTTATCCTCTTGAAAGTTTGCCACCACTAACAATTATATATGCTCAACAGAACTTTCAAAAACACTACAAGATATGACTACAATGGAATTACTTACAAATAGAACAAATGAACAAGTAACAGGTCTGGCAGAAACCACACAAACTGAACATTCAAGCTCAATCACAGCCAGAAGCACAACTCACGTCCATACAAGTTCTCTGCCAATAACAAGTAAATCCACAACAACTGAAACAACAGTAGCAAAATTACTGAAACAGTACTGATATTTCAGTGTCTACCACACAGCAAGGATTGACTCAGCAAGATATAACCTTAACAGAAATATTTTCAACTCAGAAACAACTATACCCATCAACACACAATACAAATCATTTAGTTCCAAGTTCTGTACTCAGTAGTACTCAGTATACATCACCCCTTCCTGAGACCACAGTCAAAGAAACAACCACAATAAATACTCTGTTAAATGCAACTGAAAATCTAGCAGTCAATTCAAAAGAACTGTCACATTATTCTACAACTCCTGCAGATGGTAAAACTAGTTCACCTGAAGCTTCTACAACAAACAATGACCAATCTACTTTACTTCCAAGACTAGCCATATCAGTACTCCGGACAACCAGTTCAACTGAAACATCTGTGAAAGGATCAACTATTGCCCAATTATTACTAAGAATCACAGGACAGGTCATACCTCTAGAAGCAACTTTATTTAATTCCAATTCTACAAAAAGTGAGAAGCCATCAAGCTCAGTTCCAGCAAAAAACATAAATACAAATATCAATGAAATCACCTCAATTGATCATGCAAAAGAGCAACGCCTATCTTCAGTGACTTCATCCGTAACTGAAATCTTCTTAACATCTTCGTCAACTTCAGCTGAATTGCCACAATCACCCACAGAAGCAAAATCTTCTGCTCAAGAAGTAAGAATTCTGGAAGAATCCACCTCAAATTATGTTTCAACAATAACTAAGCAATCACATGTAGAAACAACCACAACCAATGTCCTAACTCGTTCTGTACCTAGAACATCCAAAACAATAACTCTTGATACCACAACTAAATTACTGGACACTGAAACATAACAACCACACAACAAATAACTCTTCAAGAAGCAGCATTAACTGATACCTCCACAAATAAGCAACAAGTCACTTCACTTCCCAAAATAAGCCCAGCTGTAACTGTCACAAGTGCAGATGAATATGGAGAACTGACTACCCCAACTTCATTGACACAAGCAATGTCATCTGAAATGTCAGCACCATCAACTACAGCACCAATAACAACTCTACTTGAAACCACCTTGTCCAATGTTTACACTGAAGAAGTGTCTTCATTTCCAAAAACTACAATGGAGAACCGAAATTCTGTACCAAAAGCAACTGAATCTGTCACACTTACATCTATGGTAGCATATTTACCAAAGACTACAGTGCATACAACCTCGGCATATACTACAGTCATATCAAGCCAACCTTTTGAAACTACAGTACAACAAAGATTAACTGGAAAACCAGTAACATTCACTGTTGACACATCAATTAAAGACGAAGCATCACCAACTGCAAATAAGACATCTTTAACCTCAACTGAGCAAAAGCTAACTCGTGCTTCTACAAATACAATGATCATATCATTCCCTACAAATAGTATACCATTTTCAGCGACCAGAGGATCTACAGTTAAAACTACATCCTACATGTGTCACTGCAACCACTGAATACACAATTAGTTCTGACAATAACAAAATATTCATGTTCACCTACAAAGCAAGCAAATGCTATGGACTTCACTAAACCACATATTATCAACTTAACTACACTGCAAGAACAACCACAGATGGCAACTTCCCAAACTACTGCTACCACTAGTACAAATCCATCGACTATAACTAGCACTAGTCAAACTCTTACTAAGACAACTACTGGTCCCACAAATGAAAAAGAAGGAATACTTTATCTACGCTTCAGAATGGTTCGTGTCTACATTGATGTATATAATGATCCATCATCATCGGAATATCAGATGCTGGCAACAAACGTGACAGCTGAGGTAAAATACGTTCCCTTTCGATATTTCACTCGTACTGCGTCGTAAGACGCTATGGGGAAAACTCCTTTTTCCTCTTCGACTGAAGCCTTTTTTCAATCACGCAGTGCAACTGCACGCTGATTGGTTTCTCAAAGTTAACTGATGAAACCAATCAACTGACGGCGGAACGAGCTGGCCAATGGCCGCGCCGCTTCGCCGGCTGTCGCTATTTGCATACCGGCTCTATAAATGCGGCCGTTTCGCCGTCAAGTTTTCTTCAGCCTTGGCATTTGTTCAACGCTGAACTCTCTCCGTACTCTGCTAGAGTCCGGACTTCCTCCTCTACCGCGCTCTCCTCCGTTGACGGCACCGAGGAGAAAGGCTACGTCCACCTGCCTCCGCTGGATGAGCCCGTGGCCGCACATCTCTGCCCGCCATCAGCCATTGGTTGGAAGGCTAAGGCAAACCACCCTTCCAAGCCCTGCAGAACCACTTCAGCGCTCGCTGGCCGCGCTTACGCCGCCGCCGGCCAAGCCGCTTCGGCCCTGCACTCCATGGCCGTTCTGCAGGTGTTTCAAGCTAAAATGCTTGCGTCGGAAGCAACTGGTCTCGATGCCACTTCCCTTGCTGACTTGCGAAGTGCGACGGACCTGGCCCTTCGCGCCACCAAAGCTACAGCCCAGGCCATCGGGCGCTCTATGTCGAGCTTGGTGGTCCTGGAGCGCCATCTCTGGCTAACCCTGACGGAGATGAAGGAGCCGGATAAAATCCCGTTCCTCGACGCTCCTGTCACTCCAGGTGGCCTCTTCGGTCCAGCGGTTGAGGGGTTTGCTGAACGCTTCTCTGAGGCTCAAAAGTCGTCCCAGGCAATGCGACACTTTCTCCCCAAGCGTTCCAGTGCGTCGTCTGCCTCTAGTCGCCCCAGAATAGAGCCGACTCGGCAGCCCGCTGCTCCTGCCCCCGTTCCAGACCCGCAAAGAGAGCGAAGTCGCTCACGTTCAGCAAGGCGCTTCCCTACCACCCAGCGTGCAGGTCCCCGGCCCAAGATCGCCATGGACCCCGCTCCTAAGAAGTCCTCCTGAACACCCAGGCAAGAGGAGGGGGTTAAGTCCCGCCGCGGCCGGACCACCCCCAAAACGGCTCTGCGCCAACCTCTCACCACCCCGCTTAGTGCCGGGTGCAGAGGCAAGTGTGTTTTCGGCTCCTGCCCGGCCCATGGTGCCCGGCTGTCCGACCGCTGTGATAGCGGAAATAAAAATTTTACATCCTCAAAAAAAGAGCAATTTTTCTCTCAATCATATCTTAGATTCGCTCCCCAAAGGCGGCCAATCTATGAACCTCATTCAGCCACTGTCCCAGCGGGCCGAGGCCTGGCAGGCCATCCCCGCGGTGTCAGACTGGGTGATGGGCACAATAAGAAGAGATTACATATTGCAGTTTGCTCGCAGACCCCCCCGCTTTCGGGGTGTGGTCCCCACTTGTGTGCGCGGCGAGACCGCTCCGGTTCTCCGCGCCGAAGTGGCCAATTTGCTGGAAAAAGGGGCCATAGAGATTGTTCCTCCAGCTCAAAGCGAGTCAGGCTTTTACAGCCGGTACTTCCTCGTCCCCAAAAAAGACGGCGGTCTCCGACCGATTTTGGACCTCAGACTTCTGAACCGCGCTCTGGTAAAGCGGCCGTTCAGAATGGTGACCGTAAAGCAGATCCTCGCGCAAATTCGCCCCGAGGACTGGTTTATGTCCCTGGATCTGAAAGACGCGTACTTTCACATCCAAATTGCCCCCCAGCACAGGCGCTTTCTGAGATTCGCCTTCGAGGGTGTGGCATATCAATACAAGGTCCTTCCGTTTGGTTTATCTCTAGCTCCCCGCACTTTTACGCGATGCATGGACGCGGCACTCTCCCCTCTGAGACAGATGGGGGTCCGCGTTTTCAACTACCTCGACGACTGGCTCATTTTGGCCCAGTCAGAGGCAGTTTCGGTATCGCATCGGACCCTTCTTCTCAGCCACCTGGAGTGTCTGGGACTCAGGGTCAATTTCGCCAAGAGCATGCTATTACCCAGCCAGCGAATTTCGTTCCTGGGGATAGTAATCGACTCGGTGCGAATGAACGCGAGTCTCTCAGCAGAGCGGGTAGAGTCGATCCTGGGCCGCGCAGCCTCCTTTGTGGAAGGCTCCTCGTACCCACTCAAGGCCTTTCAGAGACTTCTGGGCCTCATGGCGGCAGCTTCACCGGTAATTCGGCTGGGCCTGCTTTATATGCGACCCATCCAGTTCTGGTTGAAGCAGAGAGTTCCGATTGCGGCATGGCGCCACGGGCGCCACCGCTTGACGGTGACTCGGGCCTGCGTTGCAGCCCTGACCCGTTGGAGGGACCCTTGTTGGCTAGCCCAAGGGGTGCATTTGGATGTGGCACACCGGAGGAAGGTGGTCTCGACAGACGCTTCCAACACAGGTTGGGGGGCGCTGTGCGAGGGCAAACCGGCCTCCGGCCTCTGGTCCAGGAAGGAGGCGGGGCTGCACATCAACTGCCTCGAGATGCTCGCAGTGTGCCGTGCTTGCCAAGCTTTCCTGCCGGAATTGAAGGGGCACCATGTGCTGGTGCGCTCAGACAGGGAGCGCAAACTCAAGCTTCTCCTGGTAGCCCCCTTCTGGAGAAACCAACCGTGGGTGTCGGAGCTGTTCCAGTTGTTGGAAGCAGCCCCGTGGCCGATCCCCTTGAGGCGGGACCTCCTCTCTCAAGCGAACGGCTCGCTGTGGCACCCGCGGCCCGAGCTGTGGGCCCTTCATGTCTGGCCGCTCAATGGGCGCCTTTGGGCCTCCCGGAGCGTGTCCTGAACACCATGTCTGAGGCTAGAGCCCCGTCTACACGTCGGCTCTATGCCTTGAAATGGACCGTCTTTGAGGCTTGGTGCAGGGACCGGAACTTCGACCCAGTCTCCTCGGAGGTCTCTGTGGTCTTGACGTTCCTGCAGGAGTTGCTGGATAAGCAGCGTTCTCCTTCGACCGTCAAGGTTTACGCTTCAGCAATAGCGGCTTTTCATGCCCCTGTTGCGGGGCGCTCGGTCGGCAGGCACAGCGTGGTGATCCAATTTTTGAGAGGCGCCAGGCGGTTGCACCCCCCACGCCCTCATACGGTTCCCTTGTGGGATTTATCCACCGTGCTAAGGGCCCTGAAAGGGGCCCCATTTGAACCACTGCACTCCTCCAGCTTGAAAACGCTGTCGCTTAAGACCACCCTGCTACTGGCACTGGCGTCTGTCAAGCGTGTAGGCGATTTGCAAGCGTTGTCTGTCAACCCGTCTTGCCTGGAATTCGGGCCAAACGACTCTAGAGTCGTCCTGAAACCAAGACTGGGTTATGTGCCTAAGGTGCTCTCAACTCCGTTCAGAGCCCAGGTCATCAGTCTCTCTGCCCTGCCCGCCTCGGTGGACAACCAGGACTTGCACCTGCTCTGCCCCGTTAGGGCCCTAAGGGTTTATGTGGAGCGTTCTGCCTCATTCAGGAGTTCAGAACAGCTCTTTGTTGGCTTCGGTAACCGCGCCAAGGGCCATCCGGTTACGAAGCAAAGACTTTCAAAGTGGATTGTGGAGGCCATTACACTGGCTTATTCCTCCTTGGGGCTGCAGTGCCCCCTTGGAGTCAGAGCCCACTCCACCAGAGGCATGGCCTCGTCCTGGGCATGGTCGAGCGGGATCTCCATTCTGGAGATTTGTGAGGCGGCCGGCTGGTCCTCGCCGTCCACATTTATCAGGTTTTATAACCTAAATGTCCCTGCTCTGCAGTCCAGAGTTTTGTCTATTTAAGTCTGTCCAGTGGACCGACTGTGTATTTTTAGGGGTTAACTCTACCTGTTGCTAAGTTTTCGAGCCCAGTTGGGCTCCTACAGGGCGACACCCGAGCCACAGCGGCCCCCTTCGTGGTTTGCCCTGTGCTTGGTGTAATATTGTGACGTTCCCCTGGGGTTTGTCCCCCTTGGGTGTCATACTGAGTCACACCCCACCATGGCACGGCGGGATTGTACTGGTTCCCCATAGCGTCTTACGACGCAGTACGAGTGAAATATCGAAAGGGAACGTACTCGGTTACTTACGTAACCTCGGTTCCCTGAGATATGGGAACGAGTACTGCGTTCCTTGCCGTGCCATGTGCTGCACGCCTCAGATGCTTCATACGAAAAATCTGAACTTGACGGCGAAACGGCCACATTTATAGAGCCGGTATGCAAATAGCGACAGCCGGCGAAGCGGCGCGGCCATTGGCCAGCTCGTTCCGTCGTCAGTTGATTGGTTTCATCAGTTAACTTTGAGAAACCAATCAGCGTGCAGTTGCACTGCGTGATTGAAAAAAGGCTTCAGTCGAAGAGGAAAAAGGAGTTTTCCCCATAGCGTCTTACGACGCAGTACTCGTTCCCATATCTCAGGGAACCGAGGTTACGTAAGTAACCGAGTACGTTTTGTACGTTTAATGTCATTTAATGACGGGGTGTGACGAAACAATCAGCTCATTAGAACAAGACAACACTCAAGGTTCACTAGTACGAGACAAGACATTAATACTATTTTGACGTTCAAATGACACACAATTTGTCTTCTTGTTGCTCTTTTTGGCATCATACTGTAAAAATGTGCATTTGTATTCGGTATATAAACTTGGAACAATATTAGCAATCTGATTGGAGATGAAGTCACCCAATCTGCTTGCTCCAAGTTTGTGATTAGCTGTACAACCAAGTTGTTGGTTGTAGGGGTGTTGAAATTAATCGCATAAACGATGCATCGTGTTGCAGATGTGGACGGTTCTGCATCAATGCAATGGCAGACCATAATAGATTATAACAGAGTGTTCAACCGGCTGTCCGCTGCCCCTAGTGGTCTGCGGCAGAATTACAGGTGGTCCGTGACATGCAGTCCCACTTCACTACTGAAATCACTTAGACACAAAGATTCCTTTTTCAGATGATTTATGCATCTTTACGAATAATTAATTTAATGCAAATATCTAAAAAGTAATACAAAAAATACCCCCCTCCACACACACTCAGGCTGCTTAGTTTGAGTGGTGGTCCCTGAGACAAAAGACTTTGCTTGGTGATTTTCTGGCGATGGCATAACATTCTTGTTAAAAAGAACATCACAGGAGCAGTATGGCTACACGATCTGCAATCCATGCCCAATCTGTGTGCAATGTGAAGTATTGTAGAAAAATCGATGGGCTGCATCGTGATACATTGAGATATCGTATTGAATGAAATTGTTGACCTAATAATCGCACCCCTATTTAATGAAATTTCCAAATTAACTACATATTATATTTCTTATATTATTAATTTTTATATTATGTTTTATCTACTCTGTTTCTGGTTCACTTTCATTTTTTTAGCTAAACAGAGGATATAAACTAATGTACCCTCTGACCTTCAGAAGAGGTCTTGTCATCCGATTTTGGTAAGCAACAGTACTGCTCTTTTAATACTTATAGTTTATTGATTACATACAGTATAAAATATTAAACATAATTTAATATCCAGTAAACATTAAACAGTGGCCCACATAATGTAGCAATAACCTATATCATTAACACAGAGACCATTAAAAAAAACCCAATCAGGATCATTGCTGAGTTCAGACATACCTGGCTGCTGATCAGTAGTGAATATGGTCTGACCTATTGTGCATGGCATCAATGTGTGACAGTTACAATCAATTACACTCAAATGTCTGGAAATGGAAATTTCAACAGTTTCATCAATCTGGCCTTCAACAGACGTTCAATTTTATAGCAAAGGCCATTATGTTTCGAACTACCTCTTTACAGCACATTTTATTTCAAGGTTCAAGGTTCTTTATTTCTTTATTTATATATAAATATAAAATTTAATAGGCCTTTAAATATGAATCAGTCATTTGTTAGATTTGGTGTTTGTGCAAATCAAAATATATAATTTAGAAATTAGAAGTATGCAGCAAGTTGGTTTATAGCAGAACATTTATTACATTTTATTAAAGATATCACATGGAAACTGTTGACTTGTCAAGTAACACTGTCTCCAATCTGTCACACTTAGGCCTGGCTCTGTCGGCGTAAGTGCACAGTTGATTTTTGACAATCAGACAGTGGTTCCCAACATATCCGACACTGAAGAATCCCTGAAGCAAGCAGTTTCACAAAATGTTGTGTTCTTAGATATTATTCCAACTAGTATTCAGGCTGGTGAGTAAGTATTTTCATTTAGAAATTAGTGATCTTACTGTATCGTGGAATAATTCGCTTCAGACTTCCCACCAATGTAATAAATACTTTTTAATATAGATATACAGGATGTCATCTCTACATCCATCAACACTGACACATCGCTGGCAGCAACAACTGTGACAACGATCAAAAGCACGGCTTCAAATGCTACTTCTGGGGCTTCAATGGCAAAGAACAGACCCAAAGAAGTGGCTACTTTTTTCCTTCCTCTCATCCTAATATGCTTCCTTGTAATAGAGCAAGGGTTATTACTATATTAAGTTCTCAGTTTTTTTCACCTATTAAATTTCATAAATTAAACCTGAATCAAATGTTTTGCAAATTATGTGATATATTGTTCTAATACGCACTGCAATATTTACAGGGCCTGACATAGTTATACTTTAAAGCATAAAATGCACAGTAGAAAAGTATTTTTACAATTTTATATATTATAGGCTATATTTGTAATATTGTTAAGCCTGTATGGCTTGTCAATCTTTATTTTTTTAAAGAAATTGTCATGACCCCCCTGGACTTTAGCCATACCAGCCCCTGGACTTTTGTTAAGCGGCCAGCAGATGCCGCCATTGTTCAGTGTTCTGTTCTGTCTCGTGCTCTATGTCAGTCAAAGTCTTTGTCCCACCTTCCCATTGTCTCTCATTGGTAGATCACTGTTCATTAGTATAGTTTGGTCCAGCCCCCTGTTTTGATTTGTTGTCACTTCATTGGTGATTATTTTCTGACTGCTTTTGATTGGTTCCCCTTTGTTTCATTGATCCAGCCCCTCTTCCTGTTTTGGGATTTAAGCTTAGTTCTCCCAGTCTTTCTTGTTGGTCCACCCTCACAATACCCTCTCTGTGTCTGTGTGCTACGTGTGCTTTTTGAAGAAGAGTTTTGTTTGTTTGTGGCCCTTGTGCCTTTTATGTTTGGTTGTGTAAATAAAGATGGCTTGTACCGTGACCTTGCCTCATGTCATGCCGACTCCCAATATGACAAAAAAACTCTTTAATACATATAAGATTTAATAATGTCAACAATGTGATTGCAATTTGCAATTGTTCTACATAATATTTCCTTTTCCCTTTTGTGTTGAGATTGTATCATGAGCCTGTTATCACAGAAAATTAGAAGATGCTTTGCCTGAATCTCAAACTGTGTTGTTCAGATTTGCTCATTTTTAATAAGCTGTGGAAACTATAAACATGTAGCCACACCAGCTATCATTTAAAATGCATCAAATTCAGAGTAGATAGTAAAAGAAGTATAACCTATGTCCCAAGCCCCTACACCGTCCCACTCTATAAAATATTTTGAATTCTCTGAAAAGTGAACTAATCTGACTGGCGCTCAGTGGTGAGAAAAATACAACTACATTTCCACAGGAAGCAAGCAGTACTTTTAAACACTGCCATTTACTTTGAAGGTGACAGAATAGAAGGTTCAACTTAAGGTTCAACTAAAGCAGGGTTGAAGCAAATGCTTTGCACCATCCATGGAAAAAAGACAAGTAGAAGCAGTGTTCTCACATGAACATCTGCAGAATCAAAGAGGGGAGTTAACTTGAACATTTAAGAGTTATATTTTATACAAGTGTGTAAAATAAATATAGTAGAATGCATTTTGGTAAGACTGACTTGTTCCAGGCTTTCTTTTGGCTTGAATACATTACACTGAAAAGAAATTTAATTTGAACTCTTAAGTCTTTTGTTTATGTTAATTTTTGCAGTCATACCTGGCACTCTGCTGAAACTATACAGTTGGGGGGGTTTATTTTTAAAGTTTTAAAAAATGTTTTAAAATGTATTTAGTGTTAAAAATGTTATATAAAATTAACTACTAATATAGATAATATATACAGAGAAAAAGCAAATTATAAAACATTAACAAAAATTTATATGCTAAAAAGTGTATATGAGAAGTCACTATACTATGTGAAGCAGCTGAGTACTTGGATACATGCAACAGAGCATTGTACTGCATAAATATGATGGCCTTGTTAAATGCCAATGTCTTTCTGTAGTACAGCTTGACTAGGGTTGTGTACCAAAATCCAATACTAAACTGGTGTCACTGCCTGATCAGCGTGCATATGTGGAAAGTTCTGCTCTGCTTATGGCTGTATGTTATTTGTATACTGACATCTGGTGAACCCGATCTGCGAGAGTATGCACACAAATTTGAACTTTAAATGACATTTTAATACATTGTAAGACATATAAAAGTATAGGTACACATGATCACATGATAATTTACTTAATTTCCATTAGTAGATATAAATGACAAGTACAGCCTGTCCGCCAGGCAGATGCGCAGCTTCTTATTTTATGTGATATTGTAAAACACACGAACATGAACTCATTGTGGACTGAGAAGTCATTAAAAAGAATGAAAATTAACAAAAACAAACATGTACGTTTTTGTTTTAGTAATTTTGTAATCCCCAATGCGAGAGGAATATTTGTCAGCATCCTGTGTTGGCAGTTTGTTAAATAATAAAAGCGAATTGTTAAATAAGGCAAAACTTAATTATGTCGTTAATTAGATTTTTTTTCTTCAAAAAGTTCTGGTAAGAGTTAAGAGTACTGGACCTATACACAGTACCAGTAAGAGTACCGATTTTTAAAAGATTTTTTGACAAAATGATCTTTCTAACTAGCTCAGTGTTGACATACTAGTCCAAACAGAGATCCCATGTATTCACGTCTTACATTATATGTGTCTATAGTTATTTAAGTCAGAGTCAAAGTCAAAGTAAACTTTGTCATCTCTGCTATGTACTGTACAAGTACACAGAGACGGGACGTGGCTCCAGCTTTAACAGTGCAAACAACAAAGAATATGGTACAAAGAACAAATAAAGCATGTAGAATTAACAATATATACATTGAATATAAAATTAGGGGTGGGACTCGATTAAAAAAATTAATCTAATTGATTAGAGGCTTTGTAATTAATTAATCTTGATTAATCGCATTTAATCGCACAAGAAAATTTGCCCTAAAGCGCGAATGTTTTTTTAATTTAAAAGGGTTTTAGTGGGCGACAGAATCAAATAATAGACATGGACACGAATATTGTAAACTCAAGCTCTTTTCATCTCTGGAAAAAAAAAAAGCATTTAAACTGCATTTCAATTCAAAACAGACACCTGCCGACACCTTTTGTTGGTACTCGAACTGGGACTGCTAGCGCTAACAGCTCCCACAGTTTCTGTGCTCGCTGCAACATGTTAGATGGTACCGTACGGTTGAAGTGCTTCGGTGGTATGCAAACTCCTTTTTTGCACAGTTTGCACAAAACCACGCTTTTATTAAGGCTTCCGTCAGGTAGTCTTTTGAAATGAAATTTGCCTCCGATCAGTCCTAGCAATGCGCTTTCTTCTGATTCTTCCATTTTTGCAGCTTGTGTAATCCGTGGACCAGGAAATCGTGCATTGACAAAAGTTCTCCTTTGCTTGGAATGCAAAGTGTGATTAAATCCGTTATTTTTTTTAACGCGTTTTTTTTTCCCAAATTAATTAATCGCAATTAACGCCCCTATATAAAATATAAACTTTAAACTAGAAGTAGAAAGAGAGACAGACAATGTGTAACACATTGTACACGGTGGCACTGGATGCAAAAGCGTTACTGATGATTTCTTCATTTAAGTTCCCTTTTCCACAATTTTCCTTAATTGTTTCATTACCTGCTGCTAAAAATATTTTCTAAATGACAATGGAAATGTCCAAAAAGTGATATCATTTAATAAACTGGCCGTATATTAATATTAAATATTAAACATTGTGAATGGGAGGAAACGTGCACTATAATTTACACTTAACTACACATTCTGTTGACCTACCAATCAGGTTTTAAAACATGGTCATGCAGGTCAATAGAGGGTGTGAGGGTTTAAAAATGGTGTGCAGCCCATCCCAAAGTAGCATACTGAAATTCATTCCATATGACTGTATGATCTTGAACACACCTTATTCCAGGAATTTGACTTCACTGTTTATCTAGGTAACATCACATATAGCACAGTATCCAACAAATGTATAATTCACTTTATATGTTGACCCTGCAGATACTTTGCCATATTAAAATGTATGTATTCTGTTTCTCTTTGACAGTCATTGAAAATGAAAAACAATTGCCATGTCAGGATGTCACATGTCTGTTATGATGTTAACAATATGATGTTTCCTCATCATATTAAAGGACTCTACGACAAAACATCTTTTTCTTTTTAAATGAAGACCATTTTACAGTTCAGGAACAAAGAGCTTACGGACATTCATATTTTTTAAACGTATTGATTGATAGATGATTTTGAGAATAACTGCATGCATTTTAAACTAACTGGTGACAATGTCTGTTTACTATTAATATAGTTCAACTAAATTTTATGAGCATGTTTGAGTAGGTACACTAGTGGAACAAAGGCTTTGGACTGTGCTTTCACCTGTAAGAATAAAAGATCATTTTTCGAACAGCTGCTGCTGTGTATTTAGTATCACAACCACATCAAACATTACTAGCACACAAGTCCTCACTATTGTTATGTCTGTTTTACGTCCCTATAGTGCATAATTACTTTTTTATTTAAAAGACAGGAGGGGCCTTGTATTAGACAGTCAAGAAACAGACTATTATTACACACAGGTGTCTCCACACTTGACAAATCATTGATGCTGATGTCACCAGCCAACACAATCATTCCCATATATAATCTGCTGTTACATAGTTTAATTGCAAACGGTACCTGGAGCATCAAAGAAACTTTGAGAGCTTTCTACAACTGTTAACAGTATAGGTAAGAATATATTTTTTAAAGACCAGATGCCAAAGCTGAAACAATACTTCTATATCTATCATTTATATTTATATATATA
>JAVGVS010001865.1:0-14637 GCA_032718565.1 Distichodus sexfasciatus
ATATATATTTTTAAAGAAATTTACATTTGTTATAATTAGTATTAAGACTTTGTCACCACTTTTTAAAAATACAATGAATCAATATATTAATGAAGCAACTCAATTAACTCATAAATCATTCCGAGATATAAATGTGCATAATGTTTGATTACTAATAGAATGGAAAGCAAACCGTGCACTTGAGCACTTTTGGATTATTATTCCCTGTTATCCTGAATCGTTAATCTGAAAACATTGTTGTTTGTGAAAATTACCATTTCACAAGGTATTGTAGCTATGCGTTGTGGATGAGGTGTGGATGAGCAATATAGTAATCATTTGCTAATTTAATTGTGAATGCAACTGTGATGAAAAATCGTTATGCACTCGTCAAAGTTGTGATCAATGCAACCGAGGTCCATTTATTTCATTCCTGCAAAGGTATTGTGATGATTACCATTTCACAAGGTATTGTAGCTATGCGTTTGAGGTGTGGATGAGCAATATGATAATAATTTGCGAATTTAATTGTGAATGCAATTGTGATGGAAAATCGAGGTCCATTTATTTTCTTCTTGCAAAAATATTAGGTCTGATTGATGTATTAGTCTATATTGTATAATGTAGCATTTATTTTACCATGCAAAGGCTCTGAGAACAATTTCTTATTTACAGTGACAGTCTTAAAACTTTTGTATCATAAAATGTCTTTAAGTATGCATTAAAAAGCCATCAGAGCTAGGAATTTATCCATTTAACTTTTCCAGTAATTATGTTCATTTATAACCCACAAGTCTAAAGATGCTGATGCAAAGGCAGTGATTGTGGTGAACTGCTTTGATCGCTGGTTTTTGGGGAGTCTCCTCGCAGCTCGTTTGATGTTCAGATGTTGGGAGTGTTTGTGAGGATTTGCTGCTGTGATGTGAAGCACCACTTGATTATCCAGAGCAACATGATGGCCAGAGATGCCGCATTTCAGCGTTTTCCTCCACTTTTTTAAATCACGGGTTCACTTCATCACTACTGTGCTCCAGTCCTGAGGGCAACGTCGTGGCTCTCTGCGTCTCAAAAGTGGACAATATGTTCAAAAATGATATACATTTACAAGAAAAGTATGTGTGAAACAACATTTTTCAAAGAATCATAGAAAATGAATAGATTTATTTTGTGCTGGCCATTATAGAGCTATCATCTTGAACAAAGACGCACTGCCCTCCCTTAGTCACAACTGCTAATTTTACCGCTAAAACTGACGCTAATTTCCGCTAGCTTTTGCTAGCACGCCTACCACATTTAGCTAGCGGAAATGACTTGTAGCTAGCAGAAATACCATTTAGCTAGTTCAAATGAGCTGCAGCTAGCTGAGGACAAGCTTTATGACGAGGAAAAAGTATTATTTTCGAGCGAATATAAGACTTACCGACAGAAATTATCTTTAGCAGAAATGTGCCTTCCTTTGAGATAATTAACAAATAAAATCTCAGTCTACTATCTAGACAGAAAGCTGCTTTGTGTCCTTGTCAGGTTTTTACAATGAAGAAGGTAGAATGACGATGATGATGATGATGATGATGATGCATTTTATGATCTTAACACACCTCCTCTATGTTTTATGACCATGTGAAGTGTGTGTGTGTGTTCTTGTATTTGCTACTTAGTGAGAACCAAAATTTAACCTGCAGAGTGAGGACTTTTTTAGTAGTCCTCACTTTTCAAACTGCTTTTATGAAAAACATACAAGTTTATTTGCAAAACTAAAAGTGTAGAAAGATTAGCTTTTGGTTACTGAGGTTAGGTTAGGGTTAGGGTTAGGTGTAGTATTATTTAGATACTACATGTCCTATGTTTAGGGTTAGGTGTAGTATTATTTAGATACAGTAACATAGAAGTCAAAGGAGGGCCTCACTACTATATAAGTACAAGGATGTGTGTGTGTGTGTGTGTGTGTACCCCACAGCTGTGTGAAGTGCTGCTAATGTGTGGTAATCAGCACTGATTCCAGGGTCGGGCACAATGTGTGTGTGTGTGAGACACTGTGCATTCTCTCTATCCTGAGTGGTGTTAAGTGCGGGTGTTAAATGTGTCGTGATGGTTTCTGGTTTCTCTCTCTCTCTCTCCCTCTCTCTCTCTCTCTCTCTACAATGTCACCTTCAGAACTGCTATTACTATACCCAAAATACCAATTACACAGTGGTGAGGTGTGATAAGAAATTCACCTGCCCTTCTCAGGACATATGACTGATCAGGATTTTTTTCCATATGGTTTTCCATTTCTGCTGTGTATTTTGCCTATTCTGCTTGACCATGGTATCCTCTCGTTGTCCCTAGAAAAAGGTTTGAGGAACTAGAAAAAAGCACATCAGAAATGTACAATTGATTCACATTCTTTTTAGTACCTCATGTGTCTTTATCACATCCAAAATAACCCTCTCTGTCTTTTTTGTAAATACGTAGTGGACCGTTAAAGGCAAGTTGCGAGCAGAGGTCTTTATTTTGCAGCAGCCATCTGTCTAATGGCTCTGTCAGCTGTGCTGCACTTGTCCTCCCCAAAGTCCAGCCACATGCCGCTTTACTGCTGCACTCTCATACTGACATTAATACTGATCAATTCTGAAAATAAGGATGCCAGAAAAGCATGTGTAGCTGCTGTTGGAGGTGTTGGCGTGTCCAGCAGGGAGCATCATCCTGAACTCCATGTGGATCCAAATCCCCCGGGCTGGGAAAGAAGACAACATGCTGTAAAAACGTCAAAAAATGTATTTTAAATTAGATTTTTAAAAGCAGTTCTAGCCTCAGAGTCAAGCTGTTACATCGATGTTCTGGATCAATTTCCGCTCGTGAGTCTTTCTCACATCTTCACTCACATCATAGCTCATAGTGAGACCAGTGCACTGACACAGAACTTTTAAATTTTTCATGTTGCTTTAGAGGAAGAGCTGAATGTTGGCAGTGGATGATGTGGTTCATATTGTGTATGTGAATCCAACCATTTCTCCGCTCATCCATCCATCTGCATTTACCACCCAAATACCATTTACCCATTCAGTCAACCATTCACCCACCAAGCCATTTACTCACCCATCCATCCATATACCCACCCTTCACCCAACCATTTACCCACCTATTCATCCATTCACCCACCCAACCATTTCTCCACACAGTCTTTCATCCATCCATCTGTATAGACACAAGCCCAACCATTTATTTATTCTGTCATCCATATAACCAGACAAATACCCATTTACCCACCCATTCTTTCACCTACCCCACCATTTCACCACCTTGTTTCTTCTCCAGGAAAATCCTCCAAGTCCTTTTCAGTTATTATCACTCTTCTCCTAGTAAACCAGAGGGTCAAAGCCATAGATTCTAGGACCAGATCATCCATTAAACAAAAAAAGCATTGATGACATCCTGATATCACTCCACCTAAAGATGAATAAAAAATAGAGCATAACTCATATAATATGAGGTAATAGCATTTGTTTTTACACTTTTTGTACTCATAAAACTTGAATTACGTCACCAACTTTCATCCTAACTTTCGAGCAGCAGCAGCAGCATCTGCAACTCTGGAATTGAATCATCAGTCAGTGGATTTTTATTTACAATAATCTGCTCTCTGCTGGAGTCATGACTGTGTTAGAGGCTTTATTAAAAATGGAAGGGCTCCGAGTGTTGCGTGACTCACGGCGTGAGGTGGTCGGACGAGTGTGAGGTGTCATCGCCGGGAGGCTACACCGCACTGCTCCATCACTGGAATCTTAATAACCGACCATGAACTCTCGGCTCCTGCAAGACGGCGGTGCATTTTTCCATCAGAGCTAAATAAAGGAAAGTGAGTCGTAGAAGCATGTCACTGTAAAAAAGTTACTGTAAATTTACAGCGCATAACTTCCCATACAGAAATGAAATACATAACGGTACATTGTAATGTATGTTGAAATAAATAATGCAATTTTTATGCAGTACATTTGTCTAACATATATTTGAACTATCAAGTATACAAAGTGGCACTTATTAGGGGTTCAAGCACAAAGTGCTTCTCAGGGTAAGAAGGAATAGACCAAAAATTATAGTGATCTGCCTATTATTGGCACTATAGCAAAGACCTCTAAGGGGCACTAAAATGCTATATAAATTGATGCTTTTATAATTACGGGTGCTAAAACGCTACATACATTTATTGTATGTGATGTCATAACAGAGCTTATATGAACACTGTTAGAGGTTAGTTTCTTTATAAACATGACAAAAACGAAGCTTCACTGACCAAGTCACAACTTCTGTTCTCGTCTTTCATTCTTTTTCCTGCCATTTAACTTTATTTTATACTTTCTACGTTCTGACTCCTTATGTCTGGATATGATTAATGTATGTGGTTTTACCTTCATGTTATTTCACTTTATTGTTCTACACACATACACAGACTGCTGATGGTCAGCGCTGACGCTTTTGTGTTGCTTTTTGCTACTTGCGCTTGGACCCCACGCATTGTCTTTTTCGCATTGATATTATTCTATTTTATTGTAATTCAAGAGCATAATTCTGTTGTGCGGACTGCAAGGCAGGACATCCCAAAATTTCCCATATTATACTTTCTGATACTCTATTGTTCCCTACCCCCCTCTTCCTCACTCTCTCTCTCACTCACTCCTCCTCCTTGACGACACGTCACTTCAGCAAACACACAACCAGGAAGTCACTCGCACGTGGTAACACAGTTCAGAGGAAAGCGAAACCGATCTCAGAGTTCTGCTCTTCCTGGCCACTGCTTGTTTCGGAGGACTAGTTGATCTGTCCTGTGCGTCTGGCGCTACCGAAGGACCCAGTGACCGTTCCCTGTGGACACAGTTTCTGTAAGGTGTGTATTAACGACTGCTGGGATCAGGACGATCAGAGTCTATAGCTGCCCCCCCAGTGCAGAGAGATTCTCGCTCCAAGGCCTGTTCTAGGCAGAAACAACATGATGGCTGAAATGGTGGAGAAACTGAGGAAGACAGAAGTCCAAGCTGCTTCTGCTGCAAACTGTTATGCTGACGCGGCAGATGTGGAGTGTGATTTGTGCACCGGGACAAAACTCAAAGCCGTCAAGTCCTGTCTAGTGTGCCAGGCGTCTTTCTGTAAAACTCATATTAAACCTCACTATCAGTTTGATGCTTATAAGAAACACAAGCTGGTTAAAGCCTCCACAAAGCTGCAGGAGAAGATCTGCTCTAAACATAATAAAGTTATGAAGATCTACTGTCGTACTGACCAAAGCGGCATCTGTGCGTTGTGTACAAGGAAGGAACATAAAGGCCACGACACGGTCACAGCTGTCGCAGAGAGAGAAAAGAAACTGGTAAGAAATACCAAAATTAAACTGTAATTTCTGAATAATATAATGGCGATGAATGTTATATGAGTATGAAGGTGGTACATGGACATGTAAGAAATGAGTCAGATGAGTTAGCGCTCTTTCACCCAGCCAACACCCATCTACCAGCCTGTTTCAGCTCTAGTACACTTTAGACTCCGTAGAACATGATGAAGCTTTAACTATTTAACTATCATAAGATGGAGCTGATTGAAGGATGGTATTGATTGGACACTAGTTGAAGATTTCTGATCTTAAAATAGCTCTTTCAAAACCTCTTTAAACTGCCTTAAGTCTTTTAAAGTGTCCACATATTTCATATTAAACATCTGGGTCTGATTTGTCCCCAGAGTGAGTTAAAGGAGGTTCAGACTGGATGTGAGCAGAGACTGCAGAAGAAACAGAAGAAGCTGGAGGAAGTGAAACAGGCTGTGATCACTATTAAGGTGAGTAGTGAACAGAGAGCTGATGGAGCAGACATCACACACCTCAGTCAGGACACACACACACAGGGTTTAGAGTAGGTGGTGACGGTGGAGAGTAAGAGAAGGAATTATGGTAGAGGTGTAAATGGTTCTTGTCTCTGTCTCCTAACAGCGCTCTGCACAGGCAGCAGTGGACGACAGTGAGAGGATCTTTACTGAGATAATCGACTGGCTTGAGAAAAAGCGTTCTGAGACAACAGAGCTGATCAGAGATCAGGAGAAGGCTGAACTCAGTCGAGCTGAAGGCGTCCTGGAGCAACTGGAGCAGGCAATTGCTGATCTTAAGAGGAGAGACGCTGAGCTGCAGCAGCTTTCACACACAGAGGATGACATCCATTTCCTCCAGGTAACAATCATTGTCTGATCTCCAGAGGTTCCTGTTCCTCACAAAGCTCCTAAAGTGCCTCTTACCAAAACAGCATCAAGCCCACAAGAAACATTCCTGTCTGCATCATCACACTCGTGTCTTTGCTCTGCTTTGGCAGGAGACATTTAATTCCTGTTGTCCTGCTCCTTTATCCTTCTTCTTCTTCTTCTTCTTCCTCTCTGTAGAGTTTCCAGTCTCTCTGTGTCTGTTCTGGGTCACAGCATTCCTCTAGCATCGATGTCCATCAGCATCCCTCATTTGATGGAGTGAGCAAATCTCTCTCTGCTCTGCAAGAGAGACTAGTGCAGTTCTGCACGGAGGAATTTGACAAAATCCCTGCACATGGTAAGAGAAGCTGTCTTGCTCTCCAGCATCATAATGGAAATATTGACTCAGTGACAATGAGAAGAAATGCAGCTTCGAAACAAACTCACAGATTTTGTTATGGATCATATTTATTAGTAGTAATATTTGTCTGACTTCATTTGCGTTATGTTTCCACAGCTGCAGCAGCTCACATCATTTTACCAAAACCAACCAGAAGAGAAGACTTTCTTAAATGTAACACATGTACACACACACACACAAACACTCTAGGAAACACATCCACACACTCACACATACATGTACATACACAGAAAGACACATAATGTTATGTAAACAAACACATGCACATACACTGATTCTTAGGGAACATTTTCCTGACATTTTGAAATATGAATATTCTTTTAATAGTTTTTAACCTGGAATATGTGTAGTAATATAGAAATGTGTAAATGTACATCTCAGACCATTTTAAATCTAAATTCAACAACAGTTTAAAAATATATAATTTTGATATTTACCTGTTTTTTATTTTATTTTATAGATTTATGTCATTTGACGCTGGATCCCAACACAGCACATTACAATCTCATTCTGTCAGAGAAGAACAGAGTGGTGACATGGAGTGAGAGAGTCCAGTGTTACTCTGATTGTCCAGAGAGATTTAATCACTATTCTCAGGTGTTGTGTAAGGAGAGTGTGTGTGGGCGCTGTTACTGGGAGGTTGAGTTGAGCGGTGTGTGTGTGGACATAGCAGTGACCTATGAAGGCATCAGCAGGAAAGGAGTGCGTAATAAGTGTGTGTTGGGACATAACAATCAGTCCTGGAGTCTGTGTTGTTCCTCCTTTCTCTCTTTCTGGCACAACAACATTGAGACTGTGATCTCACCCTTACCATGCTCCAAAATAGGAGTGTATGTGGATCACAGTGCAGGAACTCTGTCGTTCTACAGCATTTCTGATACAATGAGACTCCTATACAGAGTCCACACGACATTCACACAACCACTCTACCCTGGGTTTGGGGTTTATTTAGGATCGTGTGAGGTTGTGTGATGCTGAGTGAAGTATCAGTGTTATGTTTAGAAATGATGGAGATTCATTGTGTGTACTGCTTACAGTATATACAGTACACACTCATACATTTATTCTACACGCATTCTTAGGGGCCCAAGTGGCCTCTAAAATGCTACATGCAGTCTTATTCACTGACTTCAAAGCTTTTCTCAAGAGCCGTAAGTCTGATTTTGCTTAATTTAGTATAGACAATCAGAACTAAGATATGCAGGAGGGAAATGCGTTCAGACGCATTAGGGCAATTTCTCAGTCGAGGATTAAGTCTAGTCCTGGACTAGCTTTGAGTTTGAGGGGTAAACCTCCTTTGGTAGTAGAACTTCCCATTATATCTTGATATGATTAATGTAGTTATGTGGATTTAAGCTATGTCCCCGTAAACAGCATCAGCTGTGTATGTGTGTGTGTGTGTTTGTGTCTATGACATGCATATACACAGACATTGCTGACAATCAGTGCCGACCCTTTTGTGCTGCTTTTGGCGACTTTTGCTTGGACCCCACTTGTTGTCGCCTGCAACTATTACTTGTATTACTTTTGTATTTCATATTTACAGTAGCGTAATAAAAATACAGTTTGTCACTGCAAAAATAGTTGATATTTGCTGTTATTTTTATATTATTATCTTGTGTAGCTTACTGCAAATATTCAGCATTTAAACGAAACAATAAAAACAACTTTTTTAGCAGTTTGGTGAAATAAGCAACAGGTGAATGACACCTGACATGAAACCACAGTATGTTACTGCATTTGCAAATAAACAATTTGAAAACAATTTTTTTGCTGTAGATTCTTTTAAAAGAACAGTGTTTTACCCTGTAATAAGAATACTTTAAAGTACCGTAAGGAACATGACCATCTGCAGTTTTGGGAGTAATGCATTACAAAAGTTACAGTATAATATATTAGTTTTCCTGTAATGTGGGGCATCACTAATAAATGTTTTGTAATATTGTACTTGCTATATTTTTCAGTAACATGCATTACAACACAGAACACACTTTAAACCCGAAATTTAGTGCCGTTTTGTTTTTTTATACAAACAAAATCCCCAAAACTGTGAGACCTTTGGCACAAGAAGAAAAATTGGACGAGTAAGAGCTACTTCCTACAGACTGTGTGCCTACAGTCATTATGCTACAGCACATCACCCTCCACTGGCTGTAGAATGAACAGCAGTAAACTACATTGAAGCATTTCAGCATGCTCTGACTTGAAAGTAACTCGAGAGTAGTGCGGGAGTCGTGTAAGTCATTACAATTCAGAGACAGTAATATTGTAATGGAAGCAATTACTTTGAAATAACTACCATAATCTATAACTTTCCCAACACTGGCCATCTGTGACCCGACTGCACTCGGAAAAGAAACTGCTGTTTACATTAAACTTCACAACTATGGACGCGATGATTGATGCGGTAAGAGCTATCGTCGATATGTTAATAGTGCAGTGGCTGGTGAGCCAGAGATTAGGGAGAATATAACTCAATTGATGGCAACCCTGAGAAAGTCCATCTGCTGCCGTGTCACTTCTGTAGAGAGATAAATGTTACAACTTATAAGATCTTCTCTATCAGTCAGGCCTTGTGACAGGTAATTATGAGTAACACCTCTATCGCTAAACTCTGATTGAGTGACAAAGTGAGAAGGACATTTTATGTGTGATACACACCTTTACTGGAGAGCAATCAATAGGAGTATCTGAATGAGGGACGATTGAGATGTTTTTGACTCTGATGATGAGAATGTGAAGGAAAAATGTAATTATCCACTTTAAAGTGTATTTCCAAAGTGTAATAAGCTCTTAGTAAACGGAATGTGCCGACGGTTGGGGGGGGTTTGTTTAGGTTGACACCTTATGGATGGTCTTAGGATAGTTTAACAGGGTTCCTGTTTTTCTAGTCTGGATGGCAGGAACGAAGAAACACAGATGGAAGGTTCCTGTTCTCCAAACTTCAAAAGAAAGGAAGTGCTTGACAGCATCATCAAGGACCATTTGTGTCTGAGAAGGTGTTGGTACTGACCATATGGACAGCATGTGTTTAAGTATAAAAGGTTTCGCTATCGAGATGTACATTGGATTTCGCTCTCAGACATTCACAGAAGTGTATGAGACAGACTCCCAAGACTTGCGAGATTAAATTTTGTTACAACTGGAGACTGTCGATGTTTTGTCCTTGTTTCTGACTTCTGAGTTTAACTACAGGTGGTTAAGAGAAAAATCCACCACAAGAATTATTTTGGCTTTGATTGCAATTTTTTTTTTTTTTTGATAAACTCACTTTCTCCAATTACATGTCGATTCATCTATCACACATTTTTATTTTGTTTGCAAAAATGGGAAATATGAGAAAACACATTAATATTCCATGAAAAACACTAAAGAACAAATGGTATACAGATTCATGTCCTCATTTTTTATATTTCTACTAGTTAAAATTCATTCCACTATAAAGATTTGAGGTTCAATTCATCATCCAACTGAAATTCAAAAAGTTAAAGTCCTATCAGGTGTCCTTCTGTCTCTAACTTCTGTCTCTAGCCACTAACTTCACCCACTCTGGATTTAAATTAGGATATTCAAGTGGATTGGAACAAACTTTTTACTTTCCAAACCTGCAACTGCCAGCCCATTTTCAGATTAGAAAATTGATCAATTCACACTGGACCCTGACTCAAGGTTTTCATCATTTTGCCAGAAAGTCAAGGCTGCCAGACATTGGAAAAAACTCTGCATTTGACTCACCCGTGAAGGAGCAACAGGAAGCTTATTTTTGGCAGCGCCCAGAGAGCAGTTCTTGAGAAAGGTACCTTGCTTGTGCATATTTACTGTCCCAGTATTTACAGCAATACTCTAAAGTGGATGATCTCTTAACACAAGACAGTTTCAACACTATATGATATTATATCTCACATTCACTGCACAACGATATGACGATAACAATATCACAACATCAGCTACGATACGATTTCCATTTGAATCAAGTTAGTGATCGAAATGAGGCAATATCATATGTTGATTTAAGACCATCACTTCTATTCATATCAAATCACAAAAAGCAACTAAAATATCATTTGACATTTTTAGTTTTGAGCTCAACTAGACATAAAGGTCCCATATTGTGAAAAATTCACTTTTTCTGTTCTTTGGACATCCAGTTGGGTCCGTACTGCCTCTATACACACTGTAAGTTTAATCAAAAATGGTGAATTGTGTTAGTATTAATTTACAAAAATATTGTATTAATTTTATTAGTATTAATTTTTGGAAATCGTGTGCTTAAACAAGTCATTTACATTTCTCTCCTACTTCTACATTAATTTTGATCACCAAATCGATGTATCATTGTAGAACGATGTATCATTACACCCCTATCTGCAGTGTGGGACCAATAGAGGGGGTGCTCAGGCGTTGGGGAGCTCTAAAAAAAAGACCTCATTTAGCACAAGAAGAACAAGCTGACATGGAAGTGTTACTAATGTCTGAGCATGGCATTGTGGGAGTTTATAGTCTGACCCTTCACGTCACATAAAGCTGCATCTCAATTTTGCGACCACTGCACTTCCAAACCTGTCCCTTTTTGGTTATGCACGGCTAGGAAGCCACACTGACGAGGACACACTTGGGAACAAACGGTGTTCCAAAAAGACAGCTGTCTACTCAGTTTCTAAAATGTAAAAGCGAAAAATTCGACCAAAGTATTAGCTTTTTTGGTGCACTTTTTGTTGCTTCTGCTTGAGAAAATAGATGCAAGTTGTGAAGCGAGACATAATGACTATCTAGGACATGCTGAGTCTATGAAATGTTTAATGCAACAGCCTGTGAAAGTGATTCATTACCAGGCACGACGGCGATCCAGTTAGTAATTGTAATAATCTACACGGCTGACCTGAATACTGATGTGACTCCATCGAGAAGATGAAGAAAGTTTGAGAAGTTCTCGTGGAGAAAAAGAAGGGGCGGTGATAACGAATATCTGCAAACATTAAAGAAGACATTTGTTGAGTGTGACGGGTGAGTTGATTTGGGAAGAATAATGCATGCTGCGATGGTCAAGAGCGTAGAGTGTGTCAAGGACGGAAGTGGTGCGGGATGGAGACAGCTTAAAGCAGCACTTCGTCCCAAAGCGCTAACGTGGCAAATGAGAATTTTGCATATAATTTGATATAAAGGGAAGTGATCAATCAGCATATGACATTGCCTCATATCGACTCCTGAATTCAATCTAATGGAAATCGTATCGTAGCAGACGTTGTGATATCGGCAGGCGTCGTATCACTGTCCAATGAATCGATATAATCTCATATCGTGATGAAACTTCTGATTTGCACAGTGGATTGATCTACATCAAAACACTGATTCAGTAATAAATCCGAGGTATTATCCACATAGGTAACGACATTATAAACTGGATAGAGCATGAGGTCTGTTGTTATTTAAAGAAAAGATTGTTGTTCGTTGAGCTCAGGAACAAAACGGTCAAACGTTGCTTTAATGCACATAATGGATGATGTTGAGTCGTTTTGCGTTGAATCAATATAATTTTGAGCAGATATAGATTAACTTAGAGGGAGAGTGTAAGACAAGGAGAGAGAATGAGAGAGAGAACGAAGAGAAAGAGAGAGGAGTCAGAGAAAGACTGAGAGAGAGTAAAAGGCAGAGAGAGAGAGAGAGAGAGAGAGAGAGAGAGAGAGTTTCAAAGAAAGAGATAGAGACAGAGAGTGAAAGAGAGAGATAGAAAAAAGAGGAAGAGACAGAGTAAGAAAGAAAGAGAGAGGGACTAATAGAGCAAGATAGCCATAGAGAAATAGCTAGAGAGAGTAAGAGAGAGAGTGTGTAATAAAGAAAGAATAGAAGACACAGAGAGAGAGAGAGAGAGAGAGAGGGAGAGAGATAGTTTCAAAGAAAAAGATAGAGACAGAGAGTGAAAGAGAGAGATAGAAAAAAGAGTAAGAGAGAGAGAAAGAGAGTGTGTAATAAAGAAAGAATAGAAGACAAGAGAGAGAGAGAGAGAGAGAGAGAGAGAGAGAGAGAGAGAGAGAGAGAGAGAATGAAGAGAGAGAATGAAGAGAGAGAGAATGAAGAGAGAGAGGAGGCAGAGAAAGAGATAGATAGAGACAGAGAGTGAAAGAGAGAGATAGAAAAAAGAGGAACAGAGAGAGTAAGAAAGAAAGAGAGAGGGACTAATAGAGCGAGATAGCCATAGAGAAATAGCTAGAGAGAGTAAGAGAGAAAGAGAGTGTGTAATAAAGAAAGAATAGAAGACAAAGAGAGAGAGAGAGAGAGAGAGAGAGAGTTCCTGTGCTCACAAATCCTCCCATTGTGATGCTGCAGATTCTCCTGTGATTAAGAAAGACAGAAACAGAAAGAGAGAGAAAGAGCTTTCACACGAACACACTCTCTCTCTTTCCTTTTCTCTCTTCTTTCTGTACATCCCTCGCTCCCTCGCTGCGTCCCTCCGTCTCCGGGAGCCTCACGCCTGGCTGTCAAAGGGAGCTGCACTCAGCCGAACCGGATAAAAATCTCCTTTAATACGTCTGGCTCTGCACGCCAGCCCTGTCTCACACAAAACACTCGCTCTCAGGCCTGCGTTTGACTCGAAAGACGTCCAAAGAAATAATAAAAAAAAAACTTTTATTTGTTAAAACGCAGCTTTCAGGAGAGCAGAAGGACGTGGGTTTTACGAAAACATCTTCAGTGCGTGAAAGACAGATAATTACAGCTCCATTTTTTACGGCGTAGAAGCTGGAAGGCAAGTGGATGTCATTTAAATAAAATTAAATCGTAAAATATGATTCTAGTAAAATAAGCTCGAGCTGCAGTGAGACAAAAACAGTCTTTATAGGGTAAGTTCTGAACATATACCATGTTTAGAACTTTGAGAAAAATGTATCTTTGGATCAAAGTAAAATAACTGTTAACTTGTTACAAGTAATCGTTAGTTTAGTGTAAATGAAATGTGACATTTTCATTTAAAATGCAAATTCATGTAGTTATCTCAAATTTTCAAAGTATTACTAATAATGATCATTTTAAAAGCAAGCCAAATAATAATTCCTATTTTCCACAATGTTTTTTTCCCCTTGAACTATAATTTTAATCTTGACATTGAAATTTGACATTTTTAAAATGGGCATAAATGACAAAACCTGCTTTTAATTTAAACTACAAAATAATTATTTCTATTTTAATTTTAACACAATTTTAATGCATTACATCAGAAAAAATTATTTAGAGTAATGACTTTGCATGTACACTTTTTTTCAATGTAAAAGTAAACTTTTTAGTGAATAGTTTGGGAGTAGCTAAATAAAACTAGTGATGCTACTAGCTTTCTACGTAGTACTTCTTGTCTTATCAGCAAACCTGCGTTTAAAAGTGTCTTAGATACTTTTAATAATAAGTGGCTTACGAGGCACATAAATGAAATGAAAAGGGGCCCAAAACGTAGCCCTGGGGTGCCCCAACTATTACTGGAGCTAGGAGATGGTTATGTCTCATTTTAGTATTTGTGAGGAAAGGTTTTTAACAGGAGCGCTCAAATATTAATGCCAGTTAATGCTGTGTGTTACATATGCATGAAAGGAAACTTTCAAAGAAAAATAAATTGTTAATGTTCTCACGTCGATTGATAGCTTTTTGTGGATATGTCCGTACCTACATCAGAGTACAAACAGAAGTAATTTAAGCATGCAAATGTGGTCAATGTGGTCTCGGCCGAGCCTCAGGTAGTCATGAGCATTAAGCTGTTCCTGAAAATGTTCATAAAAATCATTTTTAAAATAAAGCCATTTTCGCTGAAGGTTAACCCTGAGCCAGAAGAGATTCTTTATGAGTTGCTCCAAAGAAGCTATACATTTCATTAAAATGAAAATGCAGTATAATCAGGAAACTGATTTGCATGAAATTATGGCTGACTTTGGGAGAAAGGCTGATGAAATGTACATGAGAAATGATGTGCCAGGAGAACGCTGACCCTAATAAGGACATTGGTGGAAGTTTTCAAACTTTGGAATTTTCTTTCAAGGATTTTGTTTAAAGATTTTTTC
>JAVGVS010001866.1:0-14634 GCA_032718565.1 Distichodus sexfasciatus
CACAACCAAATGTGACCTCTGCATTTGACCCATCCATGAAAGAGCAGTGGGCAGCTGACATGGGCAGCGCCTGGGGATGGTACATTTAGCGGTCTGAGGTTGGAGCCATTCCGACATTCCGTTCACAGGGCCAACACCCTAAGCGTTATGCTACGAACTACTGTAGTAGGTTGTGATGGCACCATACTTCAGCAACATTATTAAACAGACAACACGTTCTCATTGGTCAGGATTACTTGCAACACTAACCTCACAACCCTAATAACTCTCCCCCATAAAAGCCACATCTGGACACTTCTACCCCTTATCTATTTGTAGTATAACAGTAAGTCTGCACTAAACACTTTTACAGGTTTGTTCAGCACATCTATAAAATGCTAACACTGCTCACTAATGCACATTGTGAGAAAAGACAATTTGTGCATGATTTTCTTGTTGTTTCAATTGAAATGCCTTGTTAAAATATGCTCATGTTTTTCCTTGTACCAGTTTGTATACGTCTTAAAATCCTCTCAATCCACAAACCCAAACCCCGGGTCACCAGACATAGGCCTCGTTTACACTGCAGGTCTTGATGCTCAATTCTGATTTGTTGCCTATATCCGATTTTTTTATCTTCCGTTTACACGTTTTTTTAAAAAATTGTGACCCATATCCGATTCGCTTGTTACACGACGTCATTAAACCGCGATGAAGTACTAAACTGTCGCAGTTTTAATGACGTACAGAACGCAATGCCTAAGAAAATCCGATCTGCCTGTTTACATGACAGTCGCATTGGCACATATCTGATTTATATCTGATTTATTTCCACATGTGAACGAGGCCTGAAACCGATCTCAAAATATCCGAATGCATGCGTTTTTTTTCTGTTTACACTGTCATGGAACAGATCCGATCTGTGTCACATATGAGCAAAAAATCGGAATTGGGTCACATTTAACTGACAGTGTAAACGAGGCCATATTGTTCTTCTTGATCATTTGTTACCTGCTCTCCTCACGTTACCCGTCCGTCTCGGCCCAGATTGTGAGCGACTGCAGGCGGTTGTCCGATTTGCAGTGGTTCTGGAGCGAGTATCCACAGCAGTGCGTCAGCGTTCGAGTGGAGGCCTCCGACAAAACCAGGGCCCAGAGGGGCTGGAGCTTCACTGCAGGTGGGCAATGTATTTAAGCTTTATTACTATAAAAGGCTACAACACATCCAAAATCAATCTTATAGCTTTAAGATGTTCGTAAAATTAATTTAACGTTAAAAGGAGCAAAGACGCCCACACGGCCCGAGGGTGTACAGTGCGTCTCACTGTAGCGTGTGTTCCTCAGGGGTGGACGATGCCCAGTCGGAATGCGGTCTGGATCACGGAGTGGACTTTGACTGGATCATAAGCAACAACGGAGACCCTTCTCTTCTTGACGGACAGCTTGAAAAACTTTTGTCACTGGCACGGGAGAGAGCTGGCGAAGGGCCGAGATCTCGGGAAAGCATTGGATTAAATGGACATCAAAGACGGGATCCTCCTGTGGAAAAGTACAGCTGTTCTCCATGACATTCCTGACCATGTAGTAAAACTAATGAGAATGTGATGAATTATAGATTAAATGGGGTTTTTGTTTTGTTTGCTAACCTCACTAAAACATTGGTGCCTTCAAGTTCTCTCTTTCGTGGAGAAAGGTCAAAGTTGGAACATAGTTTTGAGGAAAAAATAAAACAAAATACATCTTGCACACAAGGAATTCTTAATTTTTTTAAATATCCAGATCAGGTGAAATTCTTGTGTGTTCGCTCTTGATCATCAAGTGACATGTTCATCACATTATTACACTCACACTAAGAGAATCACTTTCAGCCACATATCTGCAAATGGGTGTTTGATGGAAGCCACTGAGAGTTTATTTACGGCGAAACCCGCCATACCTTTGTATCAAAAGTAAATATATGAATACTGATCAGTACATTTTTGTGGCAGGGTGTCAGTCAATGCATAAAACATCATTTTACCTTTCATACAACATCAGGAACCTAATATTGCCAGATTAGAGCAGAGCGTTTCTCAATCCCAGTCCTCAAGGACCACCGCTCCGCACAGATTCGACATTCCCGACCCACAGCACAGCTGATGCTACTGATTAGCTAATTAGCAACGTAGGACCAGCCTGCGACAGCGCAGGAAATACCGAATATGTGCAGAGCGGTGGGCCACGAGGACTGGGACTGAGAAAACGCTGGAGCAGAGCGTCTTTTTGTCTTGAAAATCAACAACATGAATGACACGTTTTACAGGTGCACATTATAAACTTAAAGAATAGGGATTTTAAACCAAATTCTGTGCGGTAGATATCTCAAAATTCTATGCATTTATTAGGAGAAATTAAGGAAAGTGTTACTTTTCAAGCAGTGAGACTAAAACTGACCAAGGCTTTAATGTGAGAAGTCATAGTTCAAGTGAGTGGCATCTAACCTGAGAACTACCAGGAGCTGTCTACAATTCTTGAAAAAATTTATTCCATGCGCAGAAATCAGATGATCTTCTTGAGATGGTTTCCCCTTTAGAAACCGACACGTTTGTCAATCGCAGCGTCGCCCCGAAAATAAAGTCAAACCCAGAACGTTGATTTATGTATTCACGTTTCTTTATTTAAAAAAAAAAAAAAAAAAGAATTTCCATCTTGTGCCATTATTACAATGAAACACTGCTGATGACGGCAAAATGTTTACATCTTTAAATTTGCGATTTATGTTCCAGTTTAAAAGGTTCCTGTCGCTCGATGTCCACGATTAACTCTTATCGGCTTCGGTTTTCCGTTCCAAAAAATAATAGAAACTACACTGATAACATGCTTTGATAACACCTTTATAGTACATCCCTCTTGTCTCTCCCCCCTAAGTATTGGCCCTTTAACCACGGTATCGGCAGTGGAATGTGAAGCCCCGCCACCAAGAACCCTGTGGTGACCCTTTAGGGATGCGATGGGACGGGACGGGGCGCCTTTTACCATAAAAGGACAAAGTGCTGTAAACTACAGGGTTTTCTTGACTCTAGTGTTACTTTGCCTTTTACCCAGAAATTTTTTTTTTTGGCTAGAAAGAACTGGAAAGGTGAAGTGAAAAACCGTTTGAATGTAGTACCAGTCTTTCTTGCGTGTGTTTATAAAACCAAGAGGTATAAGAGGGAAACGGTAGTATGGACAGATACGGTAGATGTGGATACTGTTGAAACAAAAAAAAAAATAAAGTGGTCCCGCTTGGCATCGGAAAAGTAAAAATAAATGTTGATGCGTTCCGCTAAATACGTCTTAAAACAAGTGGGGCTGGGGTAAGAGCTCAGCGTCGACGAGGACAGAAGTTAGTACGCGATCAGCGAGGAGAAGCGATTAACGTTCTGCGCCGCGGCCTTGCCGATTCGTTGCCGGCTGCGTTTGTGATTCGATGGCACAGTTGGGGCGGCAAGCAAAACATCAAGCTAGAAACCCAGCGAAGCGGTCAGCCCCTCGACGGGAGCCACCGAGCGGTCGCGCCTACGTGCTTAATTGCGCGCAAATGCAGGAATGAACTGAATAAAGAATCGTCGGACATAAATGAAATCTTAAGACATTGGTGCTTCAGCGTCTGCTGCCCGGTTTTAAGAGAAGGCAGGGGTGAGGGTGGCGGGGGACGAGATTAAACACAAAGCTAACTTGCAGAAGACAAAAAAAAGGGAGGGGGGGGTTGGGGTCTTTTCAGATACTGAGGCAGGAGCTGGGGAAAGCGAGGGGCAAAGCCAATGCGGTTACCATCTGAAACACCTTGGTTCTCTGCTCGCCGAGGCGGACTACCAAGGCCGGAAGATCAAAGTGAAAAGGAAGGGATGGGAAGCATGGGGATGGGGGGGGGGGTAAGGGAAGGGAAGGGGGGAGCAGGAGAGATGGGCTTGGGCAGGCTTCAGAAGTTGTTGAGGTCCTGCAGGGTGGCGTCCAGAGTGGCCTGGATCTTGATGTTCTCCTCCTTGGCGGTGGCAAGCCTCTCTACCAAGAAAAAAAATAAAAATAAATCAAATAAAAACAAATAAATAACGTGGTGAAACAACGGCTTAAATCGCTGCCTACGTGCACGGCCCAAAAACGACGACGCTCCTAAAAAAAATCCCAGTCCAAGAAAGCCGGAACATTCTCAAATCTTTTACATAAGAAACACACGCACAAGCTTCCAACAAACCCCCCAGCGCTGCTTTTGCGTTAATCTTCTCACTGACTTCTTCGGCAGCGTAGAAGCACAGCATGGCACAGACAGTCCTGGCTTTCACAGGCCAATTCTTAACTTGTTCAAACGCATCGTCGCGGTTGATCGCTGACGGTCCCAAAATAACGCACATGACGTGCCATTCCTCTCGTCTGAGAACAATTAACCATCTACTCAGTCTGACCTAACAGCGAGGCACGGCGCTGCTTCTCGTCTCCTCCTTATTCTTCTTCGGCGGCGGTCGGCGTCCAGCTTAACGCTGCTCTCCCGCCACCGCGGCTTCGCTTAGCTTACCGCCCCCACGTCAGGGGGTAGCCACTGTACGTACTGTAAGTGTATGATAACGTCGACCCGACTAATCCATTATTAAATTAGTTGCCGACTGTCTTAATAATCGATAGTTAATCCATCAGCCCTACTGATTAATACCAATAAGCATGCAAAAACACACACACCGAGCGAGTCCAGACAGTTTCAGCTCCCGCTCCGCCTTCCTTAGATGCTACGCGGTGCGTGAAGACGACAGCGGAGCGCAACGGGGGGGGGGGGAAAGGGAAACGAGAGACAAGTGGAACAATTACAGAGGAGAGTGACCCAGAATCCTATCAGAGCTCTTTCTGTGTCAGAGCGAGCGACTCCAACCAGCCTAGAACTCACAACACAGAAAGCCGGGCTGCACGCTAGCGCTGCACGAGATCAAGAAAACACGGCATAACGCCGCCGAACGTCGCGATGACGCTATGGCTCGTGCTAAACCAAAAAGTGAAGTAACACAGCGTTTAATGGCTTTTAGAGATCGACGTGCTGCGCTTGCTGAGGGGTTCAGCACAAATAGTAGGCGTGGTTTTTTTCCCACAGCGCTCACCTGTCGGCCCCTCTATGTCAGTGGAGAAAACAAGGAGTTTCAACCGGGCTTATGTGCCGGGGACGCTCGAGGACCATCTGTACATTTTACAGTATTTTAGTTATTAAACTTTTAATTTGATAATATATTTAGCTTGCTATTAGTTATTTACATGTACCTGCTAGTTTTTTTTTAAACGTAAATCTGAATAAAACGATTTTTATAGAATTTTAATTCTCCCTTTTTTTTTTAGAATTAGCAAAGAAACTTTGAAAAAGACTAAATGACGACACATCATCATCATCATCATCTGAAGGCGTGGGCATTTAGGGCAACAGGGCTCCATCTGATTGGCCAAAGAGATGGTCACGCAGACAGTGAATGCATAGCATGTGCAAATGTACCAGTTACTGGACGATACGTATATTGCGCAAGTCGATATCGCGATACATTTTCAATACATCGTGCAGCCCTTTTACTCTCCGGATAGCTACACTAAAACACACACAAACACACACAACACGCCGCAGGTCCAAAATCACGCGGAAAAAAACCCCCTCTCCGTGCCACTTCGCTGCTTCTACCTTCCCAAAGCAGGTCCTGCTCATGAAGCTGTTACACATCAGCAGGTTGAAGAGCAAATCGCTAACGGCCCACCGCTTCAGCCGACGTATCGGGCGCACGCGTGGGCGGATGCCCACTGCGAGCTATTTTCATCTTCGCCAAGCTGAAGCGAAGGGGTCCTGCGTTCGCTCCGCTTCCTACATCGAAAGATCGCGTGGAAATGCGGAACTGGGATCAGGCGTCAACGCGCCTCAGCGTCTGCGTGCAGGAACAAGTCTTTTACATAAGAGAGAGGAGCTTCTCTTATTGTGGATCATCATCATCATCATCATCATCATCAGCGCAAGGTTCTGGCCACGTTTCCAAACAGCAGGGGAGTTTAAAAAAAAAAAAAGAAAAATGGGAAGGGTTTTGGAAATGACCGCACAGAACGGTACTAAAGAACAACACTGGATTAAAGCGGAACCTTGGCCCAAAATGACCTCCGATTATTTTGCCGTACTAATCAGAAATGCATGATCCAACTCGCGGCATAATCTTCGACTCTCCAGATCTGTTTGTTGTTACCGTCCCGTTGCTGTGCCAACCCACGGGGTTGTGGCAACGCTGAGAAGGGAAGTGAGATGAACTGAAAGCTTGAGGTCAGCCGACAGCCTCCCCCCGGCGCGCGGACGGCAAACCTTTGCGAGCTTTCGACCGCGCCACGTAAAGCGTGCAGACTTCGCAAGCTTGACCGCCTCCCTTATAAGCTGTCTCGGATCGACCGCTTTTCGAGAACGCGCTGTCCACGTTTCACGGCTAAGGCGCGCCGAGAATCCTCCAGTTTTACCAGGACGTTTGTTAGCAGAGCTTCTCGGTCATTTTAGTCCCGACCGCGCCGTGGCCCCTAACTATTCCTTCAGACGACGTCAGTAAAGATTACGGGGATTTTTACCTTACCTCAGTAAGTTACCTACTAAAACCACACTGCACTTCCCTAACAGGAAAACATGAGTAAGAAAGTGGGGGAGGGGAAAAAAAAAAACCCAGTCGACATGCAGCTCACTGCACACGCAAGCACTGCACACCAGAAGAATATTTACATCGAGGTCTTGGCGTTAACAGTCCGGTCCGGTCGCCGGCTAAAGGAGCTGCACGTCCGCGTGTGCGGCTCGTCTGTGGGTGCTAGAGAGTGTTGAAGCGTGTCTTCAGAGAGTGAGAGAGAGCGAGAGAGAGAGAGAGATGAACTACTGTATGTCAGATCATTCAGGTTACCTTCCAAATTGTCAATGGTTTTCTCGAGCTTGGACACCGTCCTCTCGGCAAACTCGGCACGTGTCTCCGCCTGCGGTGAAGAAAATAGAGGAACGGCTTTTTAACCAGTCAGCAGGATTCGTAGAGTCATACACCACCACCACCAGCAGAAAACTGGAAGCTCACACACGTAGCCAACCAGCAACAGTTAAACAGCACTTACTGGGTTATATGTGGCAACAAACCAAAAGTAATGATCAACGATACCTCCATTGGTCAACTTCTAGCAGCTTCGGCTACCGGGTTACATCAGAAATTTCCCAATCATAACACTTCCCGTTATGTAACTTTCTAATCCCCAACTTTTGCAATAAACACAATTTAAAACAGCACGAACCCTGAACAGACAAAGCATATTCTCCGGGTTCGGATCACTACTAGGGGTGTGCAAAAATAAAATCGCGATTCTGTCTCTACCGATTCAAAATCGATTCATATTTGTGACCATCCACGGCAAAACCAGTCGGTTCTCGCAAATTCTCAAAATTGAGTTATGTTTTATTATGAAAGGGCATAAATCAACCTTCAAAACGATACCTATATGGAATGAATTGGACGACATATGACTGAGATATCAACATACATAGGAGTCGGGTTTCTCCTGTCACGCCAAGTGAGAAACGGAGAAATCTGCCGTTAAAATCGACTATCGACGTAGCACTCACAGACGCTCGGTGCGGTCGCGGCTACGTTTGCATTTACGCTAGCCTACGCTGCATTCACAGCCACACGGATAGCCTACCTGCGTTAGGTTAACTGAACTCGGGAGACGAAGATGGATTCTGTAGAAATATCTTCACGCTAGTCAACCAGTGGATTTACCGTAAATATTGGAGTAGAGCGGTCAAAACAGAAACGTTTAACATTCTGCTGGAATTGAATTCCTCACCTCAAGAAAGTCACGTTTTTAGGATGGAAAGGGGAAGTTTTTCAGGGAAATTTATTCGCAACAGTACAGTATAGACCTTCCACTGTTTCAAAACACTAAAAACAAAAAATCCACAATTTCACCCCACGCAACATAAACGCTCGTTTTTCTCAGAAACCTCCGTTGCGACAAGCGACTGGTTTTGCCGTGAAGGGTCACATATATTCCGATAATGGCACTTTACAACCAAATACAGCAGCTCTTATTTGGTTTTCTTTATTCTACTTTTATGTAAAGTGTTAATTTAAGTCGTTTAATTTAAGTTGAAGGTGCTGTTTATATTTGCAACAGTTTATATTTTTGTAATGCGACTTTAACTATTATCTCAGGGCTGTATTTCCTATCAGACTGATGGAAAATAAAAAATAACGGACGTTTTGAATCGAGAATCGCTTTTGAATTGAATCATGAGCCCAAGAATCGAAATCGAATTGAATCGTGAGGTTTTCTGAATCGTGCACCCCTGATCACTACAATATTACAGTATTAAAAGTGTGTTACTTTATAGCTGGACCCAACACCTGCGGCTAGTGGAAAACTGCTGCAAACTCAGCAAGTGCACATTGAACTCGTAGAAATCTGTTCTGAGATCAGCCACAGCATTCCACTGTTGTTTTACGGGAATTTACCTGATTGTCATCGTGAACACATCCCGGCACAATGAAATGTGACATCTGCGTTTGACCCGTCCGTGAAGGAGGAGCGTCCAGGCAGCAGTGTTTGGGGACGCTACCTTACTCATGTGTACCTCAGTGGTACCTTTACTGGTCCAGGACCTGAACCGGCGACGTTCTGATTAACGTCACTCCATAACTGTCCCAAAAAGCAAGTCTGTCTGTCGCTAGATCACCAGCAGTGATTTTGGGGATCATTTCCCAATCCCAGTCCTCGCGGAACACCGCTCTGCAGATTCGCGCCTCCGCACGCCGATCCGACGCTAGTTAGCTAATCAGTAGCATCAGCTGTGCTGTGGGCCGGGAACCTCGAATCCGTGCAGAGCGGTGTTCCGCGAGGACTGAGCTTGGGAAACGCTGGTTTAGACGAGCCAAAAAAGTTTACCTGGTTGCATGAATAGACTAATTTAATTTTAAGAAGGCGAAGGGAAAGGCTGTTGCTAAACCAATTTAATCAATCTATCAATTCAAAAATAGGCTTGAAAAACGAAAAACTACCGAAAAACCCTCGTTGACGGCAGAGGTGGAAAGTAACGAATTACATTTACTCACGTTACTGTAATGGAGTAGTTTTTGCTGGTAATTTGTCATTTTTTAAGGAGTTTTTGAAATGGGTAATTTTACCTTTACTCAAGTACATTTTGATCCAAGTATTTTACTTCGCTACATTGGAGAACAAAAAAAAAACGTTACCGAGTAAAAAAATGAAATAATCCACGTGAACGGAGCAGAAATTGCGCGGGCGTTCGCGCGGCATTCCCACTATTTTAATGTAGCCTATCGTTGGATGATGGCTGGAGCCGAGCAAGAGGTGGTTTGCACATTATACCCCTCGACAGGTTGTAAACATTATTCATTATTCCGTTAATTTGTCAGTTATATTTTCTATAAAAGTGTTGCACAGTGTTACTATGGAATCGCTCAGTTGTCTTTAACACGCGTCCCGGACACTTTGAGTCGCCGCTTGTATGTGAACATGTTTTATGGGGCGGTCTGAACAAAGTTTGCACATTCTACCGCCTAAAAGTTGATTAAAAACAACTAGTGCTGGATTGGAATTTATGACTAGTCCTTTTTTTACGTCAAGTAATCGAAAGTAACTAACTTTTACTCAGTAAATTTTAAATGAAGTACTTTTTTACTTTATTTCGAGTAGAATTTAAGCAAAGTAAAGACACTTCTACTTAATTACAATTTTCAGTACTTTTTCCACCTCTGGTTGACGGTGATCATTTATCGGTGGTGTTACGACTTGGAAAGAATGGCGGGAAAAAGGGTGCTTCTAACAATTACGAAGTCACGTTGTAGTTCAGATATAACTAAACTACCAGTGAAGGCACTCGCGAGCTGGCCACGGCTCCCGCACGGACGGCTGAAACGCAGAGCTCACGTTCGGCTGTGGCGTACTCCGTGCTGCGTTCACAATGACAAACGCTCGCTCACTAGTGACGTTCGGCATCGATACCTTGTGTCGGAGCAACAACAGCTAATAAACTAAAAATAGCGATCGAATTAAAAAATAAAAATTTGCATAAAATGCTGAGAACTGTAGTCAGAAAAGCAGAGCCCACCTCCTTCAGCTTGTCAGTCAGGATCTTAATCTCCTCTTCGTACTTGTCCTCCTTCTGGGAATACTGCAAAAAGGAAAGAAAGAAGGGGGACCAATCAGAGTACCCGGCGGTTCCAACGCAGACGCACACAGCCGTCGAACTTTGTCATTATTTATAAGCTCCCTGATCAACTGCGGATAACCCCCCTGTGGGCCACGTTTCCAGTTCCGGGCTGTTTTAAGACGACGTCCGCGCCGCCCTCACGGCGAAGGAGAGCTACCTGTTCCGCTTTTCCTCCGCGTCCTTGTGAACGAAACCTAGATATGAATAAATCTGGGTTCCCACGAGGCCCCGGCGACGAGCTAAAAATAAAACTAAACCCCCACAGCTAATAAGCCGAATCGGGCCGGAGAGGAGACGTTCAGCGCGGCGGGTGCCGAGCCCCCCGCTTTTTATTGAGGCGGCTGACCTGGTGAAAAACTCCATCCCGGCGGATGGCCTCGCCTCCAGGCCGCTTTAAGAGTGACGTCAGCGGCCGGCGGTGGGGGTGTGTGAAAGGCGTTCGGCATCGAATGAAGACGAGACGAGGCTTTATAACGACAACTCATTTTAGACCATCGATGGCCTCGTGGTAGGACGCTCGCCTTGGGACCCAGAGGTTGTGGGTTCGAATCTGACCTCTGACGTTACCAACATTGGGTCCCTGAGCAAGACCCTTAACCCTAAAGTTGCTCTCGGGGGAACTGTCCCTGAAATTAGGAAACGTAAGTCGCTCTGGATAAGAGCGTCTGCTAAATGCTGTAAATGTAATTTTTTTTTTTTTAATTGGTCATACACAGAAGAGCGAGCCGAGCGCACGTGGATCTAAGGGGTCTTTTTTTTTTCGTCCCCCCCAATACGACCTCTAACTGGGGTGACTGTATCTAACGGAGGTGGCGCAAGGCCGGATTCCGGAAAGTGGAAGCAGCTGAAAAGTGGGGGAGAGATCTGACTAATAAGTAAGTCAGTCAGTCACAAGGCTGCAGTTCTGAGACTAAACCTCCTCTGCCAAAGTAAAAACATGTGTCTGGACCCAGTCCAGCTGCGCAGAGAGGGAAGAATGCACCGGGGGGTCAGGCCCAAACAGGTTCTAGTGCATGGTTTAAAGTTTTAAAAAAATAATAATAAAAAACGAGAAGGAAAGGCATTCTTCAAGAAACGAGGAAGGGGACGAGGGGGTGCTGCTAAAAGCTATGCAAGAAATCTGAAAAATGATTACTACGCAAAATATGAACGTGCTTTTCCCGTCACGTGTTCTACCCCCCCCCCCCCCCCGCCTCGGAGGAGCCTGGAGTGCTTCATGTTTTCTCATAACGTCTCCCGCAGAGTCTGTCGTCTGTGTATGAAAACGGTTTCTATGACGACCTATCTGTGGACGAGAGTGCGGAGTTGGAACTGACAATGGGAAGTATCACCACACAAGGCTGGTGAGAATGATTCGAATGTTTCTTTAAAAGGGAACGTGGACAATTAAATACGATTCTTAATATTTTCACAAAAAAACGACAGACAAAACCCATAATCCTAACCCTCGCCTCGTTTGGAACGGCGCAGTAGAGGGGCGTCGTTTCGATAAGAGCCTAACGTAACTTGTAGGACACTGATAAGCTGAAGTTCCTGAAGTTCAAGTTGCCCCCCTCTTCATCTTATCTTCAGGATCCTCTACAGTGTAAAGCTTTTAGGACCGTCAATCAATTTTACAACAATTTCCGCCCCACAACCGCATAACAGAGTTTAATAACAGCAGGCGACCCGTGAGATTATGAACATTTTCGACGAGCTAATCCGACAGCAACGTCAGTAAAAGATCCTGTGATCCTTAAGAGATAAACCACATTCAGAATCAGAGCTCGTTTGAAATAAATCCGTTAAACAATCAATTTATAATGACGTTTGAAGAACCAACATCTTTACGCTTATTTGAAAGGTGAATTTAATACCAATCATTTCAGTAAGTCCTACTTTTTCCCCTGAATATTAGGCTTTGTGTTAAAAGGTTGTACTGTAGCGATGTAATCGAGTCTCAATTTAAAAGCGTACAGCGGTGTAGGGCCACGCAACATGACGAAAAATACCAGATAACCAAATTGAACAGTTCATCTTTGCTATCGTTTATTCCGTGGTGTCACAAAATACACTTTCCGACAGCAATATGTTTTTTTTCCTAGTTTGGATGACCGTTCGGAACGTTCCCCAAACAAAATCTCAAATCTCAGAAAAGGCAAAGCTGCCACACAGTTCGCCTTAAGGCTGAAATATACTTGCTGTTAACTACGTACATACGTACGACCGCGATCCGTATCCTGCGTCGTTTTTTTGTGCACGCACTCAAAAATTAACGGAACGTATTACGTACCTGCGTAATTTATAGGGGGCAGTGTTGTGAGATCTGCAACGTCTCTCATGTGCAAAACCATTTGGCTGACGAGATCAAGTTCAAGTGGTCGAATGTACCATCTCTGCGATTTTCCTTTTCTTCTCTGGTGCCGTCAGTATGATGAAGATTAGCGCTTCTTCGACTGCGTTTGGAATAACGGATGACGATTTTAAGATACGGGTATTCGTTCGTTTATTAGGTTTGCGGCCTCCACACTGACCCCTGGTGGTAAGGAGGACACGCTACAGATGACGACGCACAGTACGGACGCAAGTATATCTGCGCAAACGTTAACAACGCAACCGTGTACGGATACGCACACGTAGATCACAGCAAGTATATTCCGGCCTTTAAAGGCATCTCGCTAGAGCGACCTAAAAAACACCTTTCACAGCCATTTGACGACGTACACAAGTCACTAGAGCTCCACGAAAACCGGGATCTTCAGCGGCGCAAGAGGTGTCTGTATTTCGGAGCGCCTCAAAAATGGTGTTTGGCCTTAAAAGGTGTTTTTTTTTCTGTCAACTGCGTAAAAATACGTGCAAATTGTGGCACCTTTGGAGTTGCACACGAGAGCGCTGTGTTTTGAGCCGAGAGTGCGGCGTCACCAGATTTTGCTTACGAACGTTGCGCTGAATTTACAGAAAATGAACTATATTGCGATAAATATCATTACCGGGGTATGAAACGACACATCGATACGATACGAGATTTTGGTCGTATCACACAGCCCTACGTGAGGAATTTTCATCGAATAAACCTATAAAAGCAAAGAAACTAATCCTGGAAACCAGTCTTCCACATTAAAACCTATTCCAAGACCCGTGAGAAACGACCAACTCAAACACACGTTGACACGAGGCCATTTAGAGAGAAAATCATTTACGGAAAATGTGCAGCATGACCTTAAGCATGCCGTAATTATCCCTCCCTCCCTCCCTCCCTCCCTCCCAAGGTTCAACGCTCCATCATTCCTACCTTCTCCGCCTGGGCCTCCAAGGACTTTAAGGTATTGGTGACATTTTTCAGCTCCTCCTCCAATTCGGCACATTTGCTGCAGTTATTTATTTTTATTTCACGTTTTTTGGTGTTTGACCCAGGAAGAGGATGTGGCGGGGTGAGGGGGGGGTTGGTAAAGAGGGCACCGGAAACAGAGGATGAGGATGTGGGTGGAAGTTGGTGGGGTGGGATAAGAGGAATTCAGGGAGACATGTGGAGAGGGGGCATGAAGGAGACAAAAACAGACAAATTTACACAAAGAACCAAACAAAAAAAGAGAGACAGGTTTAGGGTAAAACACTAGTGAATAAGGGAATAACCAAAATTCTAGGGAACAAAATGGACTGCTAGTGCATGATCTGGGTGTAATTAACAGAACTAAATCCACTGTGTTTGAACCTTGGTCAACAAAAACAAAGATCACTTCTTCAGACGATTTAAATGAAAAAAAAATGGCAGAAGGACCGACAACGAGCACCGATGAAGACGACTAGAATGAAGTGTTCAAACAAAGCAACCAAATTCATGCAGTGTAAACATGAGCGGCGTGGGTTTTTTTGCGATACGTCTCATGCACGTGCCACACAGATCATTCACGTAGCCGAGACACAAACCAGAAGACGAGGAGACGGATTGGGGGGGGGAGGAAGAGAGTTAGAGTGGGAGAGGAAAATGGAAGAAGCGCAGGGTGAGGCAAAGAGGGCAGCCGGGCCTGTTGGGGGGAGGGGGGGGAGGGCATCTCAAACACCCATCTGATAGTCGAACTTTTCTCCTTGAGAGGCTGTCCAGATTTTTACAATTTTTTATTTCATGGCTCCAGGCAAAAGCCGGTAGTCTGACTAAACTCCGCAGGCGTGCGCACCTCAGCGAAACGCGGACGCTCACCGTCAGGGGCCGCGCAGCGTTCGGGGGTGGGGGAGGGAACCCGGTCGGAAAAGGAACCGGGCCAGTACCTTGTCTTCGGCTGCCTGTAGACTCTTCAGTGATTGGTCGTAACTCCTCAGCAGTTCCTCCAAACGGCGTTTATTGCTGGTTTCGTGGAGGGCGGCAGGGGGACGGTCGGCAAGAGCAGAGCAGGGCAGTGGGGTGAGGTGGGACGGTACGGTGACGTGACCCAAAGCGCATGCAGGTAGGAATGGGCAGGAGAGTGG
>JAVGVS010001867.1:0-14631 GCA_032718565.1 Distichodus sexfasciatus
ACATTGTAGTTGGTGAAGACATTGTGACCAGTGGGGACATTGTAGTTTGTGGAGACATTGTAGTTTGTGAGGACATTGTGACTAGTGGGGACATTGTAGGTCATGAGGACATTGTGGTTTGTGGGGACATTGTGACTAGTGGGGACATTGTAGTTCATGAGGATGTTGTGGTTTGTGGGGACATTGTAGTTTGTGGAGACATTGTAGCTCATGAGGACGTTGTGCTTTGTCAGGAGATTGTGGTTTGTGGGGTGTTGTTTTTTGTGGAGACACTGCTGTTTTTGAGGACTGGTGCCCATAATGAGAAATCATTTTATAGACAATGTCTATGTTTTATGTGGGAAACTGTGTGTGTGTGTGTGTGTGTGCAGGTCTTCTGGGCGTGCTGCTGTTCGGGGTGGTGTGGTCCATCACAGGTGTGGAGTGTGAGCCGGGGCAGAACCTGTTTGGGTTGGTGGTGTTGTTCCTGAGTGCAGTGTGTGGAGGAAAGCTGGTGGGACTGATACAACTACCCCAACTGCCCCCATTCCCCCCACTGCTGGGTAATACACACACACACACACACTCTATATATACACACGTTATGCACACTTCATCCAGCCGGCCCAAACTATAGACACAAACTTCATACCATATATACTCTACACACACTAAACATACACACTCTATACACATACGCACACCTATTCATATTAAACTCTGTGTGTGTGGGTGTGTGTGTGTGTGTCAGGTATGCTGCTGATGGGTTTGGTTCTGCGCAATGTGCCATACGTGAGCAATGCTGTGTTTATTGATCAGAAGTGGTCTTCATCGCTGCGCAGCATCGCTCTGGCCATCATCCTCACCAGAGCGGGCCTTGGACTCAACCCTGCGGTACTGTGTGTAGTTAACGTATCAGCAAATACACTGATCAGCCGAACTATTATGACCACCTGCTCAACATGAATTAGGAGTGTAAATCAGGGGTTTCATCAGGATATGATATTATGTTGAGATTAATTCAATGTCGCAGAATCAATATCATATTGTACAGTAATAAGACGTGATTTACACCCCTCATTAATATTAGACTGGTTCATTGGGCATATCACAAATCCTGCTACAATACAATATCTAATCGATTCGATTCAGAAGCCTATGATCAATATGAGACGGTATCATAATGCTGATGTAATTTCCATTCATATCGAATTACTAAAAACTTAAACATTTAAACATTTCTTTCTTAACATTTCTTTCAATTTTTATTCCGGAACTCAACCAGACGTTTCAAGGAAAATATCCTCCTTTAATATTAACAGAGCTCATGTTCAATGTAAAGTTATCACATGTGTGACGTCTGATTGCTGATTTCATTTTGATGCTGTGGGTTTGTTGATCTTTAAATCAATGTATCAGTGTGGATTGATGTATTGTTACAATCCTAATAAAATGTGTGTTTGTGTGTGTGTGTGCAGGCGTTGCGGAGGTTGAAGGCAGTGTGTGTGAGAGTGGCAGTTTGTCCCTGCACTACTGAAGCCTGCACGGTTGCCGTGGTGTCGCACTTTCTAATGGGCCTGCCCTGGATATGGGCGTTTGTTCTTGGGTATAAACACACACGCACACAGACACACACACAAGTTTAAATCCCAAGTTTCATCACAATACGATATTAAATCTACCGCATGCACAAATGATATAATATGGTATTGTGTATGTGTTAGTTTCGTGCTAGCGGCGGTGTCTCCGGCTGTGGTAGTTCCCTCCATGTTGCTGTTGCAGCAGCAGGGTTACGGCGTGCAGAAGGGCATTCCCACGCTGCTGATGGCGGCCGGCAGCTTCGACGACGTCCTGGCCATCACCGGCTTCACCACCTGCCTCGGCATGGCCTTCGGCACAGGTGCTGCACACGCACACACACACTTGTGTTACTCTCTTTGTGGGTGTGGTGCTGGTGGTGGTTAGGACACTCGTCTCCGGGCCAAGAAGTCATGGGTTGGGTTTAAAATCCTACCTCCATTCATGTTGAACACACCACTTAACGAAATGTGACCTCTGCATGTGAATCTTCCATGATTTGAACCAGCAACCTTCCGATCACATGGCCACCTCGCCGACCATTATGCTACCAACCGTACCTGTGTATTTTTCTGCACCGTGTGTGTGTGTGCAGGTTCGACGTGGCTGAGTTTGGGGAAGGGCGTGCTGGAGGTGGTGGTGGGCATTTTGGCAGGGGGAGTGCTGGGAATTCTCATACACCTCTTCCCCAGCGACGACCAGGTTTCTCACATACACAAACACACTCACAAGTACACAAAGAAGTATGCAAGACATAAACACACATCCAAGAAATGAAGACACTGACCTCTGGTGGTCAAACGTCTTCATTACACTTCCACATATGTACAGACCATTGAAGCACAGAAAAATAATCACTGAAATACACACACAGACATAAATTTAAGTCAGTAAATAGTGACCTCTGGTGGTCAACGGACTTTATTACACTTCCACACATCTCACATATCACAAATCTCCATCAGTCAGGTTAAGGTCGTAATCTGCTGCTCTCTCTCTGTGTGCTTTAAGTTGATCAGAACTAAACTAGTGTGTTTAGGTGGACCTGGTGCTGCGCCGCTCCTGCATGCTGCTGGGTTTGGCGGTGTTTTCAGTGTTTGCCAGTCACACCGCAGGACTGGGCGCGGCCGGAGGGCTCTGCACTCTCGTACTGGCCTTCATCGCCGGACTCAGCTGGGACGCCAGGAAGGTGAGGGACTGAAACATTTAGGGCTGGTTTTTTGGACATGGACATTAGGCCTAGTTTTGGACTAAATATGCAGTACCAATGGAGATCCACCACTGAGACTCAAATAGACTTAATCCCAGTTTTGCTCATGGGCACGTCAGTGGTCCAGATAATGAATGAATTGGCGTTTGTCTCTTGAGAAGGAGCCTCAGACATTTAGAACTTCACAAATGATGGGGAAATTACCTGAATTCTTCTGGATGGATGATGTGTGTGTCTGCGTGTGTGTGTTGTGTAACAGGCCCCTGTAGCGGAGGTCGTGGGCAGGTTTTGGGACGTGTTCCAGCCTCTTCTTTTCGGACTGATTGGAGCTGAAATTACGATTTCTTCTCTCAGTCCAAACACTGTTGGTGAGTACACAAACACACACACACAAACACACACACTAACACACACACTTAGACACTATAACACACACGCTCTCTCTCCCTGCAGGTCTGGGTGTAGCCGTTATGTGTGTGGGTTTGTTGGTTCGTGTGTGTGTGACGTTTGCTGTCGTTCTCTTCGCTGGTTTTAACCTGAAGGAGAGAATCTTCATTTCACTGGCCTGGCTGCCCAAAGCCACTGTGCAGGTCAGTGTGTGTGTGTAAGTGTGTGTGTGTGTGTGTGTGTGAGGGGGAGGATGGATATTATGTGTTACGTTGTGTGTGTGTGTGTGTGTGTGTGTATGTATAGGCCGCTATCGGCTCCACAGCGCTGGACATGGCGCGTGATGTAGGTGACCAGCAGCTGGAGGTTTATGGGATGGATGTTCTAACCGTGGCTGTGCTGTCAATCCTCATCACTGCACCAATCGGAGCTCTCGCCATCGGCCTGACCGGGCCCCGCCTACTGCAGAGCCACGCCCCGCTGCAGGACACGCCCACACAAGGTAACATTGATACACTCTACAGAGCCAGGTCCCCTACAGGACACGCCCACATAAACACACCCCCTATAGGACACCCCAGACACAGTAATATAAACGCACTACGGTGAGCCACGCCCCTACAGGACACACGCTTCTACATAAACACGCTCTACAGGACACACTCCACACACAGTAATATAAACGCATTCATTGCAGAGCCACGCCCCCTACAGGACACGCCTACATAAACACGCCCCCTACAGGACACACCCACACACAGTAATATAAATGCACTAATGCAGAGCCACGCCCCCTACAGGACACACCTACATAAACACGCCCCCTACAGGACACACCCACACACAGTAATATAAACGTGACTACTGCAGAGCCACGCCCCCTACAGGACACGCCTACATAAACACGCCCCCTACAGGACACACCCACACATAGTAATATAAACGCACTACTGCAGAGCCACGCCCCCTACAGGACACGCCTACATAAACACGCCCCCTACAGGACACACCCACACACAGTACAGAACGCATTCACTGCAGACACGCCCCCTACAGGACACGCCTACATAAACACGCCCCCTACAGGACACACCCACACACAGTAATATAAACGCACTACTGCAGAGCCACGCCCCCTACAGGACACGCCTACATAAACACGCCCCCTACAGGACACACCCACACACAGAATATAAACGCGACTTACTGCAGAGCCATACGCCCCTAAGCAGGACACACCCCATATGCAAACACGCCCCCTACAGGACACACCCACACACAGTAATATAAACGCACTACTGCATGCTGTCTTTTATTTTAATGCCATAATATCTACTATGGTTTTTTTATTTTATTTGTTTTTTTCCATCCTTCCTCCTCCTCTCTTTCGTTCAACTCATTCTGTATCTCTCTAGATATGAAGACAGTGCTCTGCTGTTGAATCTCCTGTAGCTCCTGCTCTTGGAGAGTAAACTCTGATCTGTGTGTGTTAAGCTTAATCAATACACTGTTCTTGCTTTTTGCAGAAAAAAAAGTTCCTTTTGTTTCTGGTTTCTTTTGGTCTTACTGTTAGTCTGTATAGTAAAATAAACAAATTTGCTTCAACTCCATGTTGTATAAATATATATATATATATATATATATATATATATATATATATATATATATATACAGTATATAGTCTTGTTAATATTAAAAGTCCTGTTAATATTTTGGAATGAAAATTAGACATTAGCCATGATTATTTATTGCAGCGCATACAAATATATATGTAAATAATATTCCTCAAGATTGTATTTATAAAAAGAAAGTGTGACTTTTTTGAAGTAAAATATAAGAGATGAGATTTTGATTTGATCCGTGTAGCTACATGTTGAAGGTGTGCTGGGCACATTTAATTCTGACTGCAACAGTTGTTGTTGCTGATTTTGGTCATAAATTGAATTATTTTTTATGCAAATGTAATTCTGATTACAACACTTAAGAAATTTTGAAAATCAATTATTCAAATGTTTCGTTTGTATATACTCTGTATATTGACACACAGAATATAACCCTCTTTACTGGTGACATTTGGAATAAAGTCTGTTCACACCAACACTGTGTTCACTTTTCGCCTAATTAACTCCTACACTCTCTAATCTTGTGTGTGTGTGTGAGAGAGAGGGAAAACCTAGGCTTTTATCAACTACCCACATCTTACACAACATGCACACACAAGCCTGTAAACTTGTACACCCACACACACACACACACACACACACACACACACACACACCCCTTCTGGTATATATAAGGTGTGTGTTGTGTCATCTCCCTGACTGTGCTGGACCACGATGCTGGTGAAGGTGTGTGTGCTGCTGTCTCTGCTGCTGCTTCAGCTGTGTGCTCATCGCTTCTCCTCTGCAGGTCAACACACACACACACACACTCCTCAGTGTTATGGTTCTTCCCTTAGTTCTCTTATGAGCAGCATAATTTGATGGAAAGTGTAATTAAACGAGCAGCATGGTTTGAGGGGTAGTGTATTTCGACAACTTGAACATTGTTGGAAAAGTTCAATTTTACAGTACTATTTAAGTTCGATTTTTTTACGTTAACCCTCAGGACTGCAGTATGACAGTGAAAAGGAGTTGGACATTTGGCTGACGGGCTTCGAACCGATCGTACTGGACGGCGCCCCGGTTACTCCGCCTTGCAGAATTTTACCACTTCCAGACACCACGGAAAATGACGACGCTGATTTCATGGAAACCAGCACAATGATCACCACCACAACTGCGCCAACTGTCCCAACGCGGCGGCCCGTGCTCGTCCGGCAGCCCCTGTTCCGCCTGCTGCTCACACACAGCTCCAGGATCTCCTTGAGCTACATCCCCAGACGCAGGGCGTCCACCCGCCTGGTGGGGGTGCTGCAGAGGGTCGCCTACGGTCCAAGGAGCAGCAGGAGAGTCTCCTCAGACTCATCTGAAGAGGACTGAGTTGTATAAAAAAATTCATTCGCATTTTATTAAATGATTTCCAGGAACAAAATGAAGAAAAATAAAACTTTAATCAGCTGTTTTCTGAATTCCTGTTTTTGTGCTGAGGTTAAAAATATAGTTTTACAGAGCTGAGTTAGTTGTTAGTTCAATTAATACTCTAATAGTAGTTAGCTCAGAGTTAGAAAGATAGTGCAACATTAGTTAATAGTAGCTACTACCAAGCTGGTGAAGGGTTTGTATGTGGTTAGTGGTTAGTTTAGAGTTAGTAACAAGTCGGTCAGTAAACAAGTTAGCACTGGTGGTATTAGTAAGGAGTTAATAGTTCATTCAGAGTTAAAAGTTAGTAAAAGTTAGTGGTTAGTAAGAAGCTGGTAGTTAAATACCGAGTTAGTGCAGATATAGAGTTTGTTCAGAGTTAGTATGAGTGGTTAACTCAGTGTTTATAGTTAGCAACTAGAGATAATAGTAGGTACTATCAAGTTAGTTCAGAGTTAGTAGTACGGAGTTAGTCAGTTAGTAGTTAGTGCAGAGTTAGTGTTTAGTACTGGTGGTATTAGTATTAGTACAGTATTAGTAGTTACTAGTTATTAGAATTAGTACAGAGTTAGTAAGTCAGTGCAGAGCTTGCAGTACAAAGTATGTAGCATGGAGTTAGTAGTTCATTCCGGGTTACAAGTTAGTACAAGTTAGTGACTAGTTCAGAGTTAGTAGTTATGTGCAGTTAGTGTGTATAGTTAGTTCAGAGTTAGTAAGGAGTTTGTACAGAGTTAAGAAAGAGTGAGAAATATTTGTAAAAATATAGTTAGTAATATGGTTCGACCTACTTTACTTATCATTAGCTGTGGTAGCTATATTTGGTGTTAATATTACTAATTAGTACACATCAGTTTCCACGCTTTTCGCAGACCAGACTGGGTGTGTTAGAGCAGCGTTTACAGGTTCATTTAAGTAAAACACCACATACGAGGGCAAGTTTCTGCGAAATCCCGCCCCACGCTGCGGTTGGGTGCGTTGGTGTTGCAGTCGAGGAGTCGTCTTCCGGGTTGGAGATTGTGTTGAGACACGACTCTGAATGCAAATAAAAGAAGCTTTTAAGCCCCTTATCATGCGTGAGGAAATGTGTGCAGTGAAGAAAAGAGAGAAGACTAAGCTGAAAGTCTGGAAGCAGTAAAAAAAGGCAAGTGGTTTTGCAACAGGTTGGAGGTGAGGAAACCAGGTGAAATGACTGACTACATGGAGACAGAGACGTGGATTTAATGTAATTCTATAATCAGGTTTATAAATGTGTTTTGCAATGTGTTGTCAGAGGCTGTGTTTTCTGAAGTGAAAACTTGCACGCCATATACAGTATGTATACACGTAAGACCACCTGGGCAGCACTAGTGTTGATCTTCCACAATAAATGTATTAAATGATATAATAATGAAAGGTGCTTTCTTTAACCAATTCTATAAGGGGCGCTGCAGCACCCGGATTTGCAGTTTTTAGGTGCACAAAATTTATGGATAGTGGAAAAAATGACTAGTTATAGTTCCTAGTTACAGCTAATAGTGACCAGATACTAGGGTTTAATAGAAAATGTCTAAATGTATCTATAAAGACTTCTTTGCAGTTGTAGAATTCGCTGTTTATTTGATTTAGATATATTGTTTGTCTTTCATGGAGTTCTTTTGGAGTTAGGAACACAGCACTCCTGCACAAGTCTTAATGGGGGCCTGCTTAACGGCCAGTTAACTGTGCCGTCTGATCGGTCCGCTAGAGGATGCAGTGGGTTCCTGCGAGGTCCGGGTCCAAGGTGACCATGAGCTGCCTGTTGACGATGCAGTTTTCTGCAGGTCCAGCATGAAACTCAATGTAAATGTTCAGATGCTGTACTGGAAAAATCAGGGTGTAAGTGGATAAACTCACAACTGACTGCAATTATTTCAGTTGTTCAGTGTGAGTACATGACTCAGCCAACATCTATGTAAGAAAAATCATGTAAAAAATCTGTTTTTGCAACCTGGGATCATACAAACCAAAACACACATGATTAATATAAAAAAGGAGATTTTCTCCATAACTTTGGCAAATGTTGACCCATTAAAACAATTCTTTAATTGTTGCAACCAGAACTTGATTATTATAGATTATTATATTGTTTACCATATATATATAAATATGTTAAATATATAGCTCACAAAAAATGTTCAAAATTGCCTGGAATAAAGTATCATTGACAACACATAGTTTGAACATTTTTGGCAACATTTTTTGAATTTGCTCACAAATTGTTCACAGTTTAACATTGCTTGCTTTAATGTGTTGTTAATCTGAAAAGCCTCATTCAGCGTTTTTAAGAGCTTTATTCTTAAAACACACAGTTTTACAAATATTACAAATATTACAAATATCTTTTAATTAGAGATTTGTTTCTAGGTAAGAACAGAATGTACAAATGTTGAAGAGAAACATTGTTAGTCTTTGTCATTATTAAAAGAACAGAGCTTATTGTTCTTTTAAATTCCACAGTTGCATAATATTATACTATTAAAATGTCAACTTTCTTATGAACATATTTAAGAATAACTCTTAAAATATTGCTAATTGAGGCGCATTGTTTGTGATGACTTCACAAGCCGTTGTAGTTTTAAGGTCTAGTATTTTTGCTAATTTAATACTAAGTGCAGCAGTGAATGAATTTTGAAAATTTGTCAACATTTGTCCCGTTTTTAAGTGTAATTATTATTATTATTTTACACTTGGATTAATCAGGACATGACAAAGCTTACCAGCAGCTTGTTTTCCACCTGGAGAATGTCCTCTCATCATTTCAGCCCCATTGAGGTGTCAGCTTGTTGCTCAAGGAAGCATGATACATTGTCCCTGTTTGAAGAAAATGATGTAAACCATGTTTATCAAAGCAATTTGACAGTGATATTACTACCAAATGTAATGCAACTGGAGAATACTGTATCTAAACGGGCATGTGTGATAGCTGTGCAGTGAAATAAAAAGTGGTGGAAAAGGTAAAAAGGAGCAATGAATTCAACTAGAAGAAGAACAGGTTTTTTTTCTTTGTGCCAAAAAACAAGCAGTAGCAACTGACATGCAGAACCCGGGGAGCAGTGCTTGGGAACGGTAATTTCATCATGGGTACCTCAGTACCTTTACAGGTATAGGGCTTGAACCAACAATCATGGGGCCAGCACCTAACCGTTACGCTACCAACCGCCGCTATGACCAAACTCAAGAATATTTATCTTTTGATTGAGCATTGTTTGATGGCATTGTGAGTGACACTTTGCTTTGGACATGTTTTTGTTAAGTATTAAAGCTACATGTTTAAGGTGTGGTGGGCTGTATGATAATCATTCTGTGGGCTGTTCCTGTGGAAACTGCAACATGGCAACGTACTATCATCAGCGTATGTTTTGACCTTTTCCTTATCCTCCTGTAATTTAATGTATCAAATGTTTCCTAAGGTTGCCACCATATTTGCCACCTCCTGAAACAGCTTTCCGACTTCTGTTTTCTGTGTTGGATGAAATTACTGCCACTGTTGTTGAAACATAACATAGGTCATCCTCTCTAATGCTTAAAACTAATGATCAGTGCAGCAAAAGTCACAAACTTCCAAAATAAATAAAGTACCAACACCAACAAATCTACGGGCATTCTACACAAAGATCCACAGAGAACTTTAGTCATGTAAAATGTCTTATGTTTATGGTGTCTTCCTGCAGCAGCTTGGGGTAAAGGGTCTTGCTCAGGGATCCCAGTGATGGTAGTGCTGGAGGTAGGATTTGAACCCATGACCTCTTGGTCCAGAGATGAGCATCCAAACCACTAGACCACCACCAGCCTCATGTCTTCCAAACACTAAATTTAATATCAAGTCAAACAAGCAGGCTGGCAACTGTACCTTTGTCAGGTCGCTGTCTTTATTCAGGACGTGTTCTTCTCCAGCTTGAAGCGCCTCAGATGGTAAAGCCAAGTTGGATGTGAGCAGATCGGATCTGTGGGAGCTTGTCTTGAGAGGCTGGTAGGTGGAAGTTAAATTGCGACTGAATGATTTGGAATAACCTGGAAAAGATCAAGTCTCTTAATGGTTACACAGATAGGCAAACCCAAAAAGGAGATACAGATCACAAATGAATTGCAAATGAAAATGAATCAATGCACAGACCTGGTCATCTCCTTCTGGACAGTTTCATTTGCTTGTAGGCTGTCCAGGGCTTGTAGGTCTGGATGAACCATTTGAGATGGACCAGGTTTCTGGCTGCTTACTCAGCTGTACAAAGACGCTAAAAATAATTTGAGGTTGAAATGTTTGTGTGGTCAATTTTATTATTCGGCATTTTAAATGTTTCCCAGCTCAGACAACTCAGCGCTGATGGACGGCAGCTGTTACGTTCAGAGAACATAATGAAAACCTGATAAAACCCCACCCAAAAATCTCAGCTCACCTGCCGCTCTAGTTGCAGTGTTTGTGCCGTAGACAGTACGAGGTTGCAGCTTTTTTCTTGAGGAAGCTACAGTCTGTCGTGATGTGCAGTCTGCCAAACTACGGAAGCCTGGTGCATTTAGCCAGTGCCAAGGTTTGGCGCATTATCAGGTGTAACACACACCTGTCCTCCAGCTTGGCTTCGCTCTGTCTAGAAAAATTCATCTCATATCTCTTCCAACATTCGCTTATTTTTCTTCATCCTCTGATGAATAGTCAGTGGTTTTTTCCAGACTGCATCAGTAGTCAGTGGCTCGGAGTCTCCAATTTGTATCTTCACATCACCCAAAGACCTTGACTGCACTACGTGAGTAGTAAGTAGCTTGTGATCATCAATTTGTAATTTTACTTCACATGAAGACCGCTGCTGCATTGCCTTGTTGACTGCCTCAGGATCTCCCATTTGTATTTTTACCTCATCCGAAAACCTTTGTTGCTTTGCGTGAGTACTGCCTGGCTCAAGATCTCCAATTTTTATTTTCACTTCATCTGAGGACCTCTGCTGCATTGCATGAGTAGTGACTGGCTCATGATTGTCAATTTGTAATTTTACTTCACATGAAGACCGTTGCTGCACTGCATTACTGACTGCTTGGAGATCTCCAATTTGTATTTCTGCTTTATCTGGAGACCTTTGCTGTGTTGCATGAGTAGTGATTGGCTTGGGATCTTCAGTTTGTCTCTTTATGCCACCCAAAGACATCTTCTTCATTGCATGAGTAGAGACTGGCTCAGGGTCTTGAATTTGTATTTTTACTTTACTTGAAGACCATTTCATCTTTGCCTCGTTGACTGGCTCTGGATTTCCAATTTGTATTTTAACATCACCTGAAGACCTTTGCTTCAATTCATAAGTAGTGACTGAGTCAGGATCTCCAATCTGTATTTTAACTTCATCTGAAGGCCGTTGCTGCACTGCATGAGCAGAGACTGAATCATGATCTCCAATGTGTATTCTCACATCATCCAAAGACCTCTGCTGCGGTGCATTATTGACCGGCTTGGGTTCTTCACTTTGTAATGTTACTTTACCTGAAGGCCTTTGCTGCACTGTATTAATAGTCGTTGACTCAGGAAAATTTAATTTGCTGCACTGCGTCGCACTACTGACTAGCTGGTGATCTTCAATTTGTAATTTCACATTACCCGAAGACCTTTCTTGGATTGTACAAGAAGTGACTGACTCTGGATCTCCAATATGTATTTTGACATCCCCCAAAGACTTCTGCTGCACTGCATTATTGACCGGCTCCTGCGTATGTTTTTTTGCTTCACCTGTAGAGCGATGATGCAGTCCATGGAAAGTCACATGTTTCATCTGGCTGATTAGCAGCTTGTCTGCAGTACGAGGGTGCATTTTGTGTCCTCCATTAGTAGCAACTGACTCTGGGTCTGGTTCTTGTTCTGGCTCAAGTTCTTCTCCACCAAATGCCACTGTTTCAATCACTGGAAGATCTTCCTCCGAGACCTGCTCCGTTTGAATGGGACCTAAAGACATGGAAGTCATGGAAGAGGAAGATGAATTAGAGCAGAAAATGTAATAACATTCCTCTTATTTGGTCTAATATGAAGTTTAAACCAAACTATGAAAGAACTATTCATTCTTTTACTGCCGCTTTGCAGCAAAGGTTAAAAAGCTTGGAACTCTACTACAATAGACTCAATTTTCAACTGATGGCCTGGTGGAAGAGTTTCTAAAACTTCTAATCTAGAGAGAAAGGCTAGTAGACAAGTTCAAACTGCATTCAAAATTTTATATCTGTAGCAGGATTGTTGTGGTTGCCACCCAACCAGACAGCGGTAACATAGATCTGCCGAATATATGAACTATGAGTGTATAATTTGTGTATAAAAAGTACAAAATGGTGAATTGTGATTGTCCATTTGTGAATTTTGTTTTATATTCAAAATTATTGCAGTATGGTATATTTATTTTGTTTAATTTGTTACTGGTTTGTTACGTTCTAACTATGTATTTACAAATTGTGTAATTAAAGTGTTGTCCGTTATCATGTAAAAGTGTAGGTAAGAAAAGATGAAACTCCAACCTATACCTTGTTTGGTCAATGCATGCATAAGTATGTGTATGCTTGGTTATATAAATGTATTCCTGTACAATCATCACAACCTCCCATCACACATCAACCTGATGGATTAAATGTTCACTTCTAGTAAATCTGAAGACTTTACAGATATCAAACTTGGTCGTCACATTATATAATATTGAAGTATGTGAATGTGTGAATCTTTTCAGCCACTTTACTTAAAAACCTGCAAACCCTCCATAGCTGTTGTCAGTGTTGAATGTGCTGTGTAGTTGGATGGTTAAAAGTCTTAATTTTTGAGTACCTCTGTGGCTCTGTAAACATATCTTGCTGATGAAGCAGTCGGGCATGCCTTCCATCATGGTGACGCTGATGAACTTCAAAGCTTCATGCAGGCAGATGCCTAGCAGCAGTAAAAGGCCGTTAAAGAACTCGTAATATTTCTTGTGGTCAGGTATCTGGGCGCTCACCAGGTCCCCGAAGCCGGTGGTGCTGAAAGTCACCATACAGTAGTAGAGTGAAACGAGGAAAGTCCATCCCTCGAGCTTCTTGTACATGTAGGAGATGCAGCAGCCGTACACTATCAGTAACACCACCAGGATGATGGAGATTTGGTAGAAGGGTGGAACCCAGTCGGCATGGCTGACGCGCCTCATGCTGCACAGCTCGCGACACCACTGCATGATGTTCCTGATCAGGCCAATGAGAAACTTGGAGAAGTTTCTGTTAAACAGTTCCCAAAAGATGATTCCAAACGTGTTGGTCAGGATGAAACACAGTCGGCTGTTATTGTTAGAAGGATAGAATGAACCATAACCTATGGGAAGACGAGGGATTGAATTTGGAAAGAAGCATATTAACATTTTAGACATGTTCAGTCTTTGTCATGGATCACACGGTCATTCCCATGGGTGACCGCTAGAGGTCGCCCCTACGCTGTTTGTTAGTCCTGTCTTGTCTTTTGTCTGCCTAGTTTTCCCCCTCTGTTATGCTAACCCATATGATCTAGTCAGTTTGAGTATCAGTTTCACCTGTTCCTCTTTACGTTCTCCTACTGGTTTACTGGTTTAGAGATTTGGTTTCTTTTTAATCAGTTATTGTTTGTTTGTTCCTATTGGTTTTCCAGTCCTGTTTCATCCTGGTTATTTACAGCTGTTGTCTTGTGGTCTTTGTGCTCACTTTATTTTTTCCCATTTTCAATAAAAGGGTCATATTTTTGACTCAGAATCCTGGCTTATTCCAGCAGCGGACGCAAGAGTTTAGCTAGTTCTATAATTTGCTTGTTTTTAAAATATGATGCCAAATTCCCACTTAACTCTCATTCCAAAATACTTTTAGGGAATGCAGCTTCTCTTCCAAGGAACATAAAAAATAACAGTTATTGTGACTTAGTATTTACTAGTCTGTCACAAGTTTTATTTTTCTTTTCACAATTTGATGAACACTAAAATTAGGCAACGGTTAACTGCATCTTGTGACTTCTTTAGATATATTAATTTATTACACAACTTTAGTCAGTATATATAAATCCCTATTGCTATTTTAATATTATTTATTTTAGTTCTTTGGTTAATCTGTCTTTAACGATTTGTTAAATTCTAATTCCTAAAACTATTTTTATTTGCACAGTCTAGGAACGATCACGTTGCGCTTGTGTTACACCCAAGTGACCGCCTGAGGCTGAAACATGTCACTGCATTGAGTCCAAAAGAGGTTCAGTAAAAGAATATTTGCAAATATAGTTGTGCGATCAGATTAACTTTCATCATCACACAGCCTAAGACTTGAATTTCCAAAGTTGTGTGAGGATTATTCGTAAATTGGAAATTAAAATCTGATGCGTAGATGATGATGGACTGAAAAAATAGACAGACATATATTATAAGATATAGTCAGACGGTATCTATCTATCTATCTATCTATCTATCTATCTATCTATCTATCTATCTATCTATCTATCTA
>JAVGVS010001868.1:0-14628 GCA_032718565.1 Distichodus sexfasciatus
ATAATAGATTTAATACGGATGGATGGATGGATGGAGATTTAATACAAAACTTCTGTTGTTCTATCCCACTGATTATTTATTTATTTATTTATTTACATGCATGTAAGTCACTCTGTCTGGCACTGCAGCATTTCCAGTTCTCAGATATTGGTCTTCAGTGCCCTCTACTGACATTGTGCAAATCCTGAAACCAAACAATGGAAGTAAATCTATTCAGAGGCACAGGATTAAAAATAATTTGGGCCTTCTGCACAGTATTGACTGTGATCCTTTATACTTACAAAAATGTACATAAAAAGTATTTAATCATACTTTTTCTTTACAATTAATTTGGACTTAAATAAAGGCTAAATAAAATTTTCATTTCAAAACAATTAGAACAACACTTTTCAATGACATGGACTAAATTGATACTTGCACTTATTGTTAGAATTGAGGTACTTAATTTTATGGTTATTATTCATATATTTTCTGCTTCATGAACAATAGCCATAAAATTAAGTAAATCAATTCTAACAGCACAACATGTACAAAACCACGAGGAAAACTTGTTTAAAATGTTTGATATGTATAATTATTTATGTCAGATAAGACATAGCCGTGATCTAAAATTTATATTATTTTTATAATTATGGTATGTACTAATCATCCCTAACATAATGACCACTGTCAGGTGAAGTAAACACCGGGTGAATAACATGGATTATAAATATCACAAGGACATTTTCATAATAACAATACACAACAACTTAAACAGCAAACAATAATAACACCATAACAAAAATAATAACTTTTCAAGTTATGACGAAATTGACTTTCATACTTTTTAGTCATAATTATTTGATTTTTAATCTAACGTATCAGTGAAGTGTGGACCAAAACTTCCAGCCTGTAGTGTAAATTCTAAATCTTACTTAACCATAACAATGTAACTCATTTACTTAAGTATTTTATATTATGATTTGATTAATGTCATGTTAGATTGACCGTTTAATATTTTTTAGTCATAATTATTGTATTTTTAATCCGACTGGCAGCGTATCAGTTATTTGTTGTATTTAAATTAAGTGTGGACCTAAACCTCTGGCCTCTAGTGTAAATCTTTTTATTTAATTTTTCATATAATAATATGTTATTCATATATTTTTATTATGATCTGATTAGTGTCATTTGTATTGTTTAATGTATTGTTTAATTGTTTAATACATTTTATTCTTAATAATTATTTTAATCTGGTCCTGGCTTCATTATTAGAACGGCTTTTCCAGGCCTCTGTCATGTCAGGAGGTGTTGTTATTGATTTGTCTTGTTATTGTTCACAGTGTTTTGACTGAAAAAGACAATCCTTTGTGCATTGTCTGCTTTCGGTGATCGCAGCGTGTCTAATGAATAATGATGCAACAATAAAGAATCTAATTTTACATCCCTTTTTGGAAACAGTTACCTGTCGCTACACGTTTAACGAGTCGCCTCGCACCTGCCACCTGCCTCACCCACCTCACAACACTAATTAAATTAGGCCTCAGGTGAGCGCAAATCTAAAAGTGCACCTGATTGAAACCCTCCCGTGGTGACGCGCAAAAAAAACACATTTTCCCTCCAACCCCAGAGACCAATCTTCGGCTTGTTTTTGTCAGACTGCAACAGTTGCTTTTGTCCAAGAGGGCTCCAAGAATAACCTTTCAATGCACAATTTCATTTATTTAATGATTATTATTTTTCACTTGAATTACCAAACTAATGATAATTTAATTGTTTTTTGAAACACGAGTTGTTTTGGAAGAAGTGTGTAATACGTAAAGCGTCTTGCGTCAGAAACTGCAATCTCATCCTTACTGCAAGCTTGTTGTTGTTTTTGCTTTTTTTTTCTTGGCATTTATCCAAATAGTCTTTACTAATAAATTAATGTTTAAAAACTTAAACTTTATTCGTGTATATCAATTCAGTTTAAAAGCATCCAACATCTATATATAATTATTTCTTTCAGTCTAAATCTGGGAAATCATTTTGTCATTTTGCATTAATTTAGTTTCAGATATTTTGATATAAACCTTCTGAGTATGTGGCCTGAAATAAAGAGAGAGTTAAAACAAGCTGACTGCTTGCAAATTTAATAAACATTCCTAATCTATTAATATCATTAATTATTAATAACAGCATGTTTTAACATGATGTATTCAGGAGTTTTAGTAAAATGATAAACTGTGCAACTGATCAGATTTTCCCTATTTTTTTCACTGTCATTAAGAATTAAATCAACAAAGGAATGATCTTTTTATATAATTTTGAAGAAATCTGGTAAAATTTTGAAAAACAATCAGGTAAGAAGTTGGGCAAAGTAAAGTGCTCCCCTTTTTGAGCATATATTTTAAACATTATGCAACCCTAAATTAAAATACATCCCATTTTACAACAAATCTACAATACACAAAATTTTACTATTTACTTCTGCTGAAGGTAGAGGTCCATTATAAGGCTGAAGGTAGAGGTCCATTATAAGGTCAGGAAAGGCATGTTTATTAATATAACATACAGAAAGGTATTCAAAATATTTTACAGCAATAGAATAAAAGTTTTATTATAAGTTAGAATAAAAAGAAGAGTCAAGAAAAGAAAGAATACAATAAAAGGAGATTGCAAACTGCAGGGGTGGCATGGTGGTGCAGTGATCAGCGCTGGCGCCTCACTGCGAGAAGGCCCTGGGTGTGTTCCACGGGAAGAGCATGTAAACTCTGCACAGAAAGGCCCTACAACAGACCCGGAGATTGAACCCAGGGCCTTCTCACTGTGAGGCGGCAGCGCTAACCTCCACGCCACCGTGCCACACCAGCACAATCATCGACCCATAAATATATGTTATGGTTAACAAGGTGTTTCCTTAAGTTGGACGTACTGCTTGCCCCAGTTCTGCATGTGGCGTGCTAAATGTTACATGTCACGCTGTCTGCGTCGATTTTTATAAAGTGCAGTCACACAGTCGAGCACTTTCGGCTTGTCACCATAATTTCAGATTTCCGCGCAGTTTCTCCATGCATGCGCTTTCTTCCCCTGGCAACCACTGTCATGGTAAACAAAACTAACACTGTATATTAAAAAGCAAATGGAAATTTAACTGCAGTAAATATCTATTTATATCCTATTGCTGCTGTAAACGTAAACTGAATGTAAACGTAAACGAATTGAAACGTCCCACTCAGCTCTTGTGCGCCTCTGCTGATGACTGTGTGAATTGGCATGGTTTGGTTTGACATGAACCAATACTCAGTAGTGCCTACATAATTCGGTCTATACCTTTAAAAGTACTGACCTCGGTACCCAACCCTAGCAGTTAGTAGTGTGACGGTTATGGAGTTTACCCTGTGAGTTGGCTGGTTTAAGTACCAGACTGGTAAAGGTACCACTGAGGTACTCAGCAGAGAGAACAATTGGTTGTACCCTCCCCACCCTGGAACAAATCTACACCTCCAAAAAAAAGCCAAAGATATTTCACAGGACTCATCACATCCCGGTCATTGCCTCTTCCAGCTCTTGCCATCAGGCAAGAGATACAGAGCAATGAAAACAAGGACAAACCGCCTTAGAAAGAGTTTTTATCCGAAAGCAATCATGGCCATAAACTCAAAATAAAAACTGCTTCATATCATTCCCCCCAATGTGCAACAACAGACCTTAAGTCAACCTGGGCAATTTGTACTTTTTAACCAGTGCAATTTTTGTAATTTTAGTAGATATAACAAGTGCAATTCCTTGTATATATTGCAGTTTATTTATTATTTTTTTATTTCTATTGTTATTTATACTCTTATCTTCTTGGTTTTAACTATTATGCCTCACACTGAGTTGATTCCACATTCAATTTTGTTGCTCTTTTGTAAAAAGTGACAATGACAATAAAGATTTATCTTATCTTATCTATCTTATCTCATGATTGTCCCCAAGGACTTCTCTCCAGACACTGCTGAGTCGAATGAAGAGGTCACATTTCGTTGTGTGCTGAGCTGTGTTCACAATGACAAATAATCACTCACTTATTTTAAATAAGGAGGAGAGAGTGACTGATGAGACAATATCATATACAGATTTAACACAATCAGTTCCATTCATATCAAATCATATAGATACATATATAACCAACTGTGATAGTGTCATAAAATAAGTCATACCACAGGAACACCATGATCCCATGCCGCCATTAGAGTCGCCCCTGAGAGGGGCTCATCACGATTACTCTGAAGTCTCCTGTTGCTATTAGTGAGGAGAGAACAGAGAAAATAGCCCAGAGCCACACCATTATCCCCTTTTATTTCCTGTGCTCCGCCTGAAAAGTGCCTGCAGCGTTGACAGCTATCAGCTGCTCCCCAAAGCCTCTAATGTGCCATTAAAGTGCAGCTCTAAAGAACCTCTTTAGAGACAGCCTCAGGCTTAGCATAAAGCCGAAAGAGCCTGGCTAAAATCTCTCTTTCTCAACAGCTTCAAAAGGAGGCCATATATCACCTGCCTGGTGGCCGTTTAGTCCGAATCTGCACTTCTTCATTTGTTGTCAAAGGATATTCATTTCTCATTCTGAAGAAACAGAGGAAAATAATAATGAACGCCAGTTTTGCATGTGCACCTGATTATTTCGCATGCTCATGACATATTTTCGTGTTCACAAAGGATAATTTTCACATCCGGTTAGTTCTGCAAGCACAACTTGACACTGACAACATTTTGAGAGCTTTGACATTTTGCACTTTCTTCGATGTCTTTATTTATGGGCTTATATTATTTAAGCATCATGGGCGAATTTCTTGATCATGGATTAAGCCTAGTCTGGGACTAAATTTTAGTACCAAGGGAGATTAACCATTCAAACTTAAAGCTAGTCTAGGATTAGGGGGAATTGAACCCATATGTAAGGCCTCATCCACATGGGCATCTGGATCTGCCATTTTTCTGGTGTTCTTGGCATCAGCTAAGCTCATCAGAGCATCCATGTGAGCATTTATGACCTACATTCGGTCGGATTGGTGTCTATTTTTGCCCAAGTCCCGGGGAACACAAAGAAAACGTTGCTATTGCGTGTACATGGTGTTGGGTTGATGTTCTGGAGGACCGAATATGTCTGAGGAGATTGATCCAAACCCAGTTGGTCCAGCGTCAATGTAACACCTTAATGAAGTCAATCAAGCGCAACTACAAAATGCCACAAAAATGCATAGGACGTTTGGAGCGCATTCATTTATCCAAGATTCCAACGCCCATGTGGATTGGGCCTTAGAAGGACTGGTAAAGTACTGAGCATGGTACTATCTACAAGCGCTGCTCCTGGGGCGCTGCCCATGTTAGCTGCCCAGTGCTCCTTCATGGATGGGTCAAAGGCAGAAATCACATTTGGTTGTGGTGCATTGTGTGCTGTGTTGTGGTGTGTTCACAATGACAAAATAATCATGTGAGTTGGCCGGTGGTTCAAGTACTGGACCAGTAAAGGTACCACTGAGGTACTCATGAGCAAGGTACCATTCCCATGCACCGATCCCAGAGCGCTGTGAAAAATGCCATCCACTGCTCCTTCATGGATGGGTCAAATGCAGAAGTCACGTTTGGTTGTGGTGCACTGTGAGCTGTCCAATGTTAGTAGCAAAGGTAGTGATTTGCAAAGTGCACATATTATCGGTGAGCAAATCACTTTCCGCTGAGTGACGTCCTCAAGGGGGGTGATGGGGTGGGGTGGAATCTGGGGCCTGATGTGTAAGTGTTGGGACGCTTTTCTGCAGACTATAAAAGGGATCGTGACCACATTCGTGGCATGAGTTTGAGTTGGCGCGTCCTGTAAGCTCATCCTAAACTCCTTCACTGAGGAAATGCTGGAATTATTTTGAGACTGGAGTCGTGATGTATTGGCGGAGGAGGTGTGTGTTGACTCTGTTGGTGTTGTTCGTCGTTTTGGCCTCTCTCCCGCTCGTGCAGCAACAGCAGCAAACTTGCCGTCTCCTGTCCGGAGCATCACGGTTGCCGTCGGCGACCAGGCCGGGCAACATCACGCTGGGAGCGCTGTTCTCGCTCCACGATGCCGTGATGGAAACTCGACTCTCCTTCACCTCTCGACCCCAAGCAACTCAGTGCTCAGGGTCAGTTCCGAAAATTCGGTGATTGGCTACTACCGAAGTGTAAATGTTCTGTGAAGTGTTGATGATTGGTTTAAAGTTGTTTTTTGAGAGATTTGTGAATTTTCTTCAGTATTGTGTTCTAGTCTGATATTACAGAACTGTTTTTAGACCTGGACTGTTTGCTCAGTGCAGGTTTAATGCCTCAACATTGTTGTAATTTTATTCATTTTTAGCATGATCAATTTGGAAATGTAGGAGATTTGAAGGTTCATGAGTTATTTTAGATTTTAATTTGTTCCAAAAATCTGAGATTTCAGATTCCATTCTTCACTCATTATCCATCATTATATCAGTTCTACAGTGTAGATGGTAAAGGCTGTACTTAAAATCAAAATCTAAAAAGGCTTTCACTTTGTAAACTGGATTTTTACAAAGTTTTTGCTTTGTTCTTTTTCTCTCATTTTTATCCAGATTTTTGTTCAAAATCAAGCAAGTTTTACACAACTTTTCAAATGAATTTTTGCATTTCCTTCACGAAACAGACATTTCAAACTCCATTGTTCATGGAACAGCACTGCTGGTTACGAGTTTAACAAAAAGCTAAACCTATTACCTATTTTCTAAGAAAAACAGATTCTTCCTCAGTGCTCTAGAGAAGGTTTTTATTCAGTTTAAGGTTCTCTGGCGAACTGAATGCAACAAAAGAGTTCTTTAAGTAACACTTTCTATCATTTTCAGTGGTTTTTTAACACTTGATGTTAAAGTATGACCTTAATGGCCACTGACCCTGTGCCTAGCCTACTGATTTACTTGTAAATGTGTGTAGAAATTACTGTTATGGTGCATTTTTTTATTATTATAATAGATGATATCTTTTATATAAAGTAACTGATAACTTGACTCAGTCAACTTTTACCAAACACTACATTTAAACAAACTGAACACATTATTACATATTGCACATAATGAACACAGCTACAAAGACACAAATACTATTTACACCAAATTCTTCATGATCACTTCATGATGAATGGTTCTGCAAAGAACCAACGGGTAAAAGGGTCTTTGTAGAACCAAAGAAGTTTCCCCTACGGCATCACTGTGAAGAACCACTTTTGGTTCTGTAATTTTTAAGTGTGTAGAAGCGAGATTTATACTTTGTGAAACTGAATTTTCCCATTTTTTCCCTATTTCTCCCAGAAAGTTTACATTTTCCAGCTCCTTTGCTCACTTATTCTCCAAACTAAGACTGGAAGTTCCAAACTTCATTGTTTACTTATCATTGATGGTTATAACAAGGTTCAGATAAATAGTTATAAAGACTTTCCAAATGTTTATTTTCCAGATTTAATTTCAGAACTTTCCGCTGGATGCAGACAATGATTTTTGCGGTGGAGAAGATCAACAGGGATGCCAGTCTGCTTCCCAACGTCACACTGGGCTACAAGATCTACGACTCATGCAGCAGCCCTCTACACGCCCTGCGCACCGCTGTCGAGCTGATGGGAGTGAGGGATGAGGACGAGGAGGGTGGAGGTGGATGTCAGGGCCTGGTGCCCGTTGTCATTGGTGACGGAGGATCCACACTGTCTTTGGTGGTGGCACACTTTCTAGGAGTCTTCCATCTGCCACAGGTGAACAATTAGAAGCTATTATTCAGAATAATGTTCAGTATTGTGATGAAAACCCTCTCCTTATGTCTCCTTTGATCTCATCTCTTCTCCATCCCTCTCTTCTGTCTGCTCTCCTCTAATCTCCTCTCTTCTCTTATGTAATCTCCTTTACTCTTTTTTCTCTCTTCTTTTTTCCTCTCCTCATTCCTGTTCATATCTCATTTTCTCCAATAATCTTTTCTGTACTCTTCTCATCTCATCTCCTCTCTTATCTTCTCTTCTACCCTTGTGTCCTCACCTATAATCACCTCTTATTTCCTCTTCTCCTCATCCTCTCCTCTCTTCCCTTCCCTTTCCTCTCCTCTCTGGTCCTCCCCTCCTCTCACTTTCCATCTTTTCTCCTCTAATCTTTTGTCTTCATCGTGCCTCTTTTCTCCTCTGATCTCCTTTTTCTACTCTCTTCTGATCTTTCCTTTCCTTTGATTTCACCTCTTCTTTGATCTCATCTTTTCTGATTTCTTCGACTTTCTTCTTCTCTTCTTTCCTCTTGTTTTCTTTGATCTTCTCTCCTTTCCTTTGAAATCTCATCTTCTTTGATCTGCTCTTTCCTCTCAACTCTCCTGTGATTTCATCTTCTCTCCTCTCTCTTTTCTGATCTCCTCCCTCTCTTTTCTTTCCTCTTGTTTCCTTTGATCTCTCCTCTTCTTTGATCTCCTCTCCTCCCTCTTTCCTCCCCATCTTCTCCCTAAAGCTCAGCTACTTCTCCAGCTGTGCCTGCCTGAGCAACAAGCGCACATTCCCAGCCTTCCTCCGCACCATGCCCAGTGACTTCTTCCAGGTGGACGCCCTGCTTCAGCTTGTGCACCACTTCGGCTGGACCTGGGTGGGCACCGTCGCTGGGGATGACGCCTATGGCCGAGGCGGCGCACAGATCTTCATCGACAAACTCCAAACCTCAGGGGCGTGTGTTGCCTTTTACGAAATCATCCCCAAAAACCATGCCCCAGATGAGATGTCCCGCATCATCCAGCGCATCGCCCGCTCGGGCGCCCGGGTGGTGTTGGTGTTCGCCCTGGAGCAGGATGCTAAGGCTCTGTTTTCCGAGGCCATCAGTCATGGCCTGGCCGATGTGCAGTGGCTGGCCAGTGAGGCGTGGATCACTGCGGCAGTTCTCAATGCTCCGGAATTCCGCCACGTCCTACAGGGCTCCATGGGATTTGCCATCCGCAGGGTGGAAATGCCGGACCTCCGGCCTTTCCTGCTGCGGCTGCGCCCCTCCTCCTTCCCTGATGACCCTTTTGTTTTGCAGTTCTGGGAGGAGATTTTTGGGTGCTCTCTCCAGCCAAAAATCGGAGGAGGGATTTTGGATCGGCCTCGCTGTAACAGCTCGGAGGATCTGGTTAATGTTAAGAGCATTTACTCGGATGTCTCCCAACTGAGGATCTCTTATAATGTTTATAAAGCGGTGTATGCTATCGCTCATGCACTAGATGCCATGCTGAAGTGTGTGCCAAACAAAGGACCCTTCCCCGGGGGTACTTGCCCTGACGTTGCCAACATAGAGCCATGGCAGGTATAAACTTTTAACAACAAATGCAATTTAACAGTGTAGAGCAGTAGCTAAAATGAGTGATGCTACTTAACACTTAATTGCTGGAACCACTCCAATCACTATCAGAAAAATTATTTTACATTCCTCATTTACATTTGTAATAATTTACACAATTATGAAAAAGGTTGACAAACCATAAAATGAACCCACTTCCTCATTGACCCTCTCCCCTTTTTGTATACCAGCTCCTGAATTACCTGAAAATGGTGGACTTTACTAACGAGTTTGGGGAGGAGATTAAATTTGACGTTAATGGTGACCCAGTGGCCTCATATGACCTCATCAACTGGCAGCTCTCAGAGACGGCAGAGGTTCGTTATGTCACCGTGGGCCGATTTGACCAAACCAAAAGCGTCAAACTGGAGATAGACGAGAAACAGATCATCTGGAATGGAAACCAGAGCACAGTAAGAACGTAATATATTTTTCCCAAAAATAGTAAGTTAAACTGTGTAAGTAGCTTTTAAGAGTTGTGGTTTAGCGTTAAGAGAACGGTTAGTAAATTAAGCCTTTGTTTTACATGTTATTTTTGTAGTGATTTATATCTGTTTAGTTGTGCTATTGTGTGCCCATCAGGTGCCCGAGTCGGTCTGCAGTTCCAGCTGTACCCCGGGCACCAGGAAGGCCAATCGGCCCAGTTTACCTGTCTGCTGCTTTGACTGCATTATCTGCGCAGCTGGGGAGATTAGCAATCAGACAGGTGAGCAAGAAGCAGACCTCACTTATTTTACACTTTTTCTTTGGCTGTAACTGACCCGTGTCCCATACCAATGCACTCAGACGCTATAGAGTGCATGTCCTGCCCTCCTGAATTCTGGTCCAACCAGCAGAGGAATGCCTGCATCCCAAAAGCAGTGGAGTTCCTTTCCTACACTGACACCATGGGAGCCGCCCTGCTGGCCATTGCACTGCTGGGCTCCTGCTCCACCCTCGCCGTCACCCTTGTGTTGGTCCTGCACCGCCACACACCCCTGGTTCGTGCCAACAACTCCGAGCTTAGCTTCCTCATTCTCGCTTCCCTCTGGCTCTGCTTCCTATGTGCCCTGGCCTTCATCGGCCGGCCCACCGCGTGGTCATGCCAGCTGCGCCACACACTTTTCGGGGTGTGTTTCGTGGTATGTTTGGCCTGCGTGCTCAGCAAGACAGTGGTGGTGCTCATTGCATTCCAGGCGACACTGCCCGGTTCCACCATCATGCGCTATTTCGGTCCGGTCCAGCAGAGGGCGGGCATCTTGGTCTGCACCCTGGTCCAGGTGGGCATCTGCGGGGCATGGCTGGGACTGGCACCCCCATCGCCACGACGACTGTCATCAAGGGAGTCAGCGCGAGTCGTGTTGCTGTGCGACACAGGATCAGACCTGGCGTTCTCATTGGCGCTGGGCTATATCGGACTGCTGGCTGCCATATGTTTCATCCTGGCCTTCCTGGCACGCAAACTTCCAGACAACTTCAACGAGGCTAAACTGATCACCTTCAGCATGCTGATCTTCTGCACCGTCTGGATTGCCTTCGTGCCCGCCTACGTCAGCTCTCCGGGAAAGTACACTGTCGCCGTGGAGATCTTCGCCATCCTGGCTTCCAGCTACGGACTGCTGCTGTGCATTTTTGCACCAAAATGTTACGTCATCCTGCTCAGGCCTGACAAGAACACCAAGAAACACCTCATGGGCAAGTTTGTGGCAGAAAAGAAGTTTTAAAAAGTATGTCTCTATATTTAAATCCGACTCAAATGACCATACACCTTTTTAGTGACCATTTTTGTGATTGACGAGTACATTTCTGACATGATTGCATCTACTTGCACTTATGTAAAACTTTCACCAGGAGGTGCTGTTGAGAAGAGCTTAGATAAATATAAATAAAACATCTCTCCTGTCTATTCCTCTTTCTGTGTCTTTTTGAGGGTCAAAAGGGAATGTGCACTGCAGGAGCCCTTTGGTTTGATTTCATTCATTTCTCTCTTCTTTTCTCTTTCCCTCCCTCAGCACTGTGATGAGCTCAAAGCGCTTGATGTTACCAAACTCCCTTTTATAAATCCACAGACTAATTAAAATTCACTTTCTGAAAACAAACATCAACAAACACATTCGCAAGCTTTCATCCTCTCCCTCTGCTCACACTCATTATTTTCCCCTTTTTAATGAGCTGTATTTGTGTTCAGTCCATCTCTATGGTAAAACAATGCTTTCAACTTTCATGCTCTGGCAATAACACCCTGCAAAAATAAATTCATTGGCACAAATCTCACCATAACTCTTATTCACCTGAAGACAATCCCAGCTTTGATTTTAAGATGTTGCAAGAATGTAATTTGGATTTACATTTTATAGAAGGGGGCGTTTGGTCACATTATGGTTAGGGAATCGACTCTGTGATTTGACGGTCACCGGTTCAAGCCCTGGAAATGTAAATGTACCACTGTGGTAGTCATGAACAAATTATCGTCTCCAAACATTGCTCACTGGATAGCGCACATCAGCTGCCCACTACTCCTTCAAAATGGGTTAAATGCAGTATTCACATTTTGTTGTGGTGCAATGTGTGTTGTGCTGTGTTCAGAATAACAGATCACTCACTGTATTACTTAAAATACGAAAAGGATTCATCAAACGGTTGCTTATGACAGTGTGCCGCAGAGTTCCGCATTGGGCCCCCACTACTTTTCATGTATGTACAAAACACCAAGTTAACTTCCTTTGCTTTGCCGCTGATACTGAATTATGCATATATGTAGTGTCAGAGTGAAAAATAATCCCTCACTCACTCACTCTACACTTACTCCAAACATTTACAGTGTTGGAATCTTGGGATTAGAGACGTGACAAAGTGATAGATGATCTCAACTCTAATGTCAAGCATTTTATTTAATGATCCGTGAAGAAAACGTTGAAAATGTTAAGACCGCTGTAAAATAAGGGCAGTAAATGATGATGATGACGCTTGACAGCGGTAGATGATTTGCGGTAATCTATACTCGAGCAGTTTAACTTGACGGGTCTCTAAAGCTCCTGCTTGCGTCAGAGTTGGAAAATACCAACGGGTTGCATGTGAAAATAAATATTTCAGTTGACAGTTTGGAACACGTTGACCAATTTAAGCAGGGGTGCTTTAGTGGAGGCCGAGCGCATTCCGCATATGATGGTTTATTTGCCCTGTAATCAAAAACTCCTTACCGTTTGTTATTGTCCTGAGATTTCCCTTTGCCTAAACCCACACTTGCGGTTGATGGATTTCTTCAAATTCCGAGTCTCGGGGCATTTTTTAAACATACTTTCCATGTTGCCTCGGTCACTGTGGTGCTTGTGAACATCCTGTTAGGCATGCTTTGTCCTCCATCCGGTCGTATGAAGCCCTAAAAGTATTTGAATGTGAAGTTTTGAACCATTTGAGTTGTTTTATTGATCTTTTTTGCCCCACTGCTGTATTAGATCGGCTGGTACAAAACATCCTAGAGCCCAGTAAAGTTGCTTTGATAACTGTGGGGTGAACTTTGTTAATTAAGTGATTATTTGTTATTATGAACATAGCTTGAACCAGTGACCCTCCGATCTCAGGGCCAACTCCCTAACCATTACACTACCAGATGGTGAACCAGTTTGTGGGGCAGTTGGTAGTGTAAATGTTAAGGAGTTGACCCGGTGACTGGAAAGTTGTCAGTTCCGAACTGAGGTACTGATGAACAAAGTATCATCCCCAAGCACTGCTCCCTGGGTGCTGCCCTGTACTCCTTCACAGATGAGTCAAATAATCTATGATAAATAATTCCTCATATTGCATTAGATTAATGTTTGCATTGTTTGGGTGTTGCTGGGTCGGATTGTGCAGAACATTAAGGATCTCACTTATATCCTTAACGATTTTTAACACTTGCAAAAATGTTTGCATGCACAATATTAAATTTAGCATGTTATAAACATTATATAATATAAACTTGGAGTGTTAAAGTGGTCTCATTAATCATTTTATTTTATATATAATTTTTTGCTCTGTTTTGTTGGTCTGAATTGCACTTCAAACATGAAGTCTTCTTGAAATGTGCATGTAACACGATTTGTGTATTGATGTTTAATATAGTTTATTTAGTGCACTTTTTCAGTGTATTCCTTATATCATAAATTTTTTTTTAATTACTATAATTTTTTTAAACAGGACTATAATATATTTTTTAAAAATGTTCAATAGTTATGGCTTGTAGAAACAAGTTTGTATTTTTTAAGATTGTAAATAAGAAGTCTGTTCATTTCAAATATTCAGGATGCAATTTTTGCTTTATTCTGTTTTGTTGGTTTGAATTGTGCATCAGTCATGCAAACTTTGCTGCATCTTGGCCAGGTGTGTGTTTGTGTGTGTGTGTGTGTGTGTGTGTGTATTCCAGTGTATGAACTCATGCATGAATATAAATTAAAATTTTAATTTCCCCACCAAGGGACTTTTTTCCTTAATGCTCCTCTATAAAACTCTCCGTCCCTCAGCTGTATCACACACACACTTTTCTGAGCCAATTGGGCCGAGACCTCATCATGGTTGGCTGGATTGCGATCCTCCGCCTCCTCCTGCAGCTGGCGGGTCAGGTTCAGGTTCTGGTTCTGGTTCTGCAGTGCGGTGTCAGCAGCGGCCAGCAGTGCCAACGATTGCAGGAGCTGGAAGCCGGCGTGGTGCATAAAGACGGGGACGTGATCCTGGCTGGAACCTTCCCAATACACTCCAAAGCGGTGGAGCAGGAGCTGGACTTCACCCGGCCTCCGGGAGCCAGGAGATGCCAGGGGTAAAAAAAAAACACACACAGACCTGATCATATTACAGATAAAGATGATCCCAGCTGCTCAGATTTGGTGTGATGGAGTGTTTTAGTAGTGTCTGAAGAAGGGACTCTGGGATAAACACACACACACACACACACACACACACACTCACACTCAAACACCTCAGCGTATTTTGGGAAAATAATGATGATGATCAGAGCATCTCACTTTTCCTCTCAGACTCAAGTGTGTTGGGTTTTGGTAGATTGTCTCTTAAAGGGTAAAAACACACTCTCACACACACCTCAAGGTTTTCAGGGATAAAGATGATCCAAGCAGCTGGGCTTTACCTTCTGAGGTTTTGGTGTGATTTAGTAGATCATTTTAAAAAAATCACACCTGGAAAAGAGTCTCATCTGAAAAATTGTTAGAGTTGTAACTAAAATGTTAATTTTTCGTCTTGAAAAATGTATAAAAGTTATAAAATGTTACAATAATGTAATTTAATGAAATGTAAATTATGTTAATCCCCATTATATTGTAATTATTTTAAAATGAATGTATGTATGTAT
>JAVGVS010001869.1:0-14615 GCA_032718565.1 Distichodus sexfasciatus
TAAGTCACTCCTCTCCATTTTTATGAATGATATAAAATGTACAACAGCACACTACAATCTTCAGCAAAGCCATTAAAACTAATCTCCTGGGCTCTTTCCACCTTAGTGACTAAAGGTTTTTGCTTATCTGTTAGTTTGTTTTTTGGGGGTTTTTTTGTTTCTCATTGGTTTTGGATGTTTTCACTTTGGTTTTTGGGATTATGTCATGTGAAGCAGTGAGAACTGGTTTTCAGACAATTCACCTTCTAAACTAAAGTTAAAAATAAATACAACTAGAGAGGCATTTCTGCAGAGAAAATGCAAAGTGTGTTTGCTCACTTCTAGACGGTTGTGTGTGTGTGTGTGTTTATGTGTGTGTGTGTTTGTTAGACTTGTAGTCAAGACCGCCTAGACCAAGACACTACCAAGACCAGAGGGTATTGAGACCAAGACCAAGACAAAGTCGAGGCGAGACCAAGACCGAGACCGAGACTAAAAAAAAAGAAAGACTCCCTTAACTTTTGTGTGCTGTTAAGGACTGACATGACGGGTACTGACTGGCCCCAAAGTCATCTGACAAAACAGCTAACACCTCCAACAACTGTCTAAAGAATGGGAAATATGTAACTGATTTCAATTACACTTAATTTGTAGATGAAATTGTAACATCAAATTGAAGATACACAATTATAAACTTGAAATTGCATCATGTCCCATTGTAGTAGTACTAGCCAAATTACACTGTATGATATCAACTTCCCTGAAATGGATTAGGCCTGTTAAGTCAACACAACGTGATATGCAGATGTTATTTAAAAGTCAATGGTCACATTTATTTAGTCAAACAACAGCAATTTAAGTAAAATACTGTAATCAAACAATATAAAGACATGCGCACACGTCACATGAATCAAATGCAAACTACAAATACTACATACCAATACAAACTGCACTATTTTGTGCATTAATAAGAATAAGGACAAGTGCTTAAAAGATTCTGACATCTTGCCGATAGCCACTGATAGAGCTAGCTACCTGTACTTAGCATGTAGTTACACTCTTCACCAGAAATGTTGTTTGCAGAGAAGCTTGCGACAAAAAAAAAATCTGTCCCTAAATAATGTATACCGCGTGGGTGAGAAGAACACGTGACAACAATAATACAATACAATACAAATACTATAATACATATACATGATCTGGTCATCTGAGGTTGGAAAGGTAGGTAAAAGAGTTTGAAGATGGGTAGATGGCTACTGGCTAGCTTACCTTTCAGGGGGTTTATGCTCCAGGTGCCTGGTGAAGGTTGAGATAGTCCCGGTGTTCTGTCGATTTATGCTGCCTTGTTGAAAAATGCTACCGTAGCACAAATCGATAGCAGAGGCTATTGATTTACGCTACCGCATCGAAAAACGCTACCTTATGGTTTCCTTTTTAAGTGGTGTATTTCCCATAACAGTATATGTTTCATAGAAATATAATATTTGTGTAATTCTTTTAATTAAAAAGAAAAATATGTGGAGCATATATGTTGAACCTGTGCTGCAAAAAAACTCTTTGTGTTCTACGAACGCCAACTTTATGACTGAAGAATTTGCTGACATTATTTCTGTAACTTACTGACTAGCCTACTACTGCTGACATTACTGTAACTGACTGACTAGGCTTACTGCTCACTGTGATGCTGGATCTAACGTTTAACTAGCGCTACACTTGCGTATTTTGATTGGATGAGCGTCAATGTCTGAATCACAACAAAATACATGTATGTCATTGATTGGTTGCATTTGAAGGGTTGCATTTGAAGCACGCGAAAGGCAAAATAATAATGTTGCATTATCGAACGTTACGTTGTGTTTCATGCAAGGGCGTAACTTTGTGCTGAACATTGGGGGGGGTCATGATCTCTGTCTAAATAAATAAATAAATAAATAAATGTTTTAAATGCCAGAGGACCACCGGCATTTTTGCTTGTCGGCTCTCTGCTGCTGTTTTGCCAGATAGCAAAAATACCACATGGTGACATGGTTAAACTGCTTATTTATGTATGTATTCAATCATTCACTTTTGTAAAAGTCAGGCTACTTTGGTGTTCCTGTATTAGAAATACATTGTGATACTTTTACAGTGATTTACTTAACGTAGCTGCAGCTGTGTACTTGACTATTTATGCCACAATGACACAGTAGTTAATTCCTATTGTGTTTAAGCACTAGCTAGCAAGACCATGGCAGCTCCCACTCAGTTGATTTTGTGTGTGTGTGTCCAATATCTATGAAAAAAATCAAAAACTTCAAAGATTAATCAAATGCATCACTGTATTTACACCAATAAACTATACACAGCAAATGTCACAATTCATGACAATGCACAATACATTACATAGGGTGGCACATTGCATGGCAAACTGATTTCACATATTGGTGGGCATCACAACGGTTTTTGGGGGTTACAAACGAGAGTGCGAGATATAAATAAATAATTCCATAAAATGAACATTGTTTACTAGTTATCACAACACCCAAGTCCAAGTCAAGTCTCAAGTCGTTGAGGGCAAGTTTAAAGTGAAGTCACAAGTCTTTCTTTGTGCGACTTAAGTGCGACTCGAGTCCCCATCTCTGTATTTACCTCCTTTTGGTCAGGACTTTTTTTCTTTTTGCAAGCAGTTGGCCTCAACCAACAATTAAAAAGTGTCGTCTGTCCGCCTCTTTTCATGTTAGCACCAGCGACTGCGCTAACAAAGATAGAGCAAATAATGAAGGTTTGGTAGAGAAAGCATGTTGGGTAATACCAAGTATTCGGCGAAGGAGGGGGCGGGGGGTTACATTACCAGAATGTTAAACATGCAACTATTTTGCTGGCAATAATTGAAATGATTAAAGAAAAACAACAAGCTATTTATGCAAGATAATTCATAATTTTATTAACTGTAATGGTGTGATTATATTGGGGGGGTTATATTGGCTGGATCTGATTATTGGGGGGGGGTGACCCCCTAACCCCCCTGGAAATTACGCCCCTGGTGTCATGAATACTTTTGGCTCCAAATCTCCCGACCACTATGTCGATCTGAGACAGCGAGACCAAGACAAGACCAAGACAATAGACCGTCGAGACTGTGACAAGACTAAGACCACGTAAAAGTGGTCTCGAAACCAAGACCGGTCTCGAGACATCCAACTCTAGTGTTTGTGTGTGTGTGTTTGTTTGTGTGTGTGTGTGTGTGTGTGTTTGTTTAAAATGTGGATTTGAACATTTTTGCTGCTCTCACTCTAACAGCTAGAGTGGATGACATCATTGTTCCCATTCATTCCTATGGGCCTTTTTTTCACCGGAAAACCGGGAATACCGAACAAACGACATGGCGTAACTGTAAACAAGCACGCTATTCCAGATCGCTCCCGACGTGTCAGAGTTGGAACGGTGTCTCTATCTCGAAAGCCCTGGGAGGAGTAGCGGGCCAAAAAATGGGTGAAGGTAATAATAATAATAAAACTTAAGAAGAACAATAGTGTGCTTGCAAGCACACTAATTAATAATACAATAAAACATAATAAATAAATGCTCACTTTTATAGTACACTTTAGTCTTTGTTAGTTGTATATTTATTGTTAGTTATTGTAATGTTGCACTGGTTTATTTGTCTAATGGTCTATTCTGTAAAGCAAGCATTCAAGTAAGAATTGCATTTTACTCTGTACACTGTACTTTGCACATATGTCAGTAAAAACTTTAAATCCTTGAAACAAATGTTTTTGACCTTTTTTTCTGCCAGCTATCTTTTTACACAGGGTCACTCTACACAATTAATTGTTTGTTTTTTTACTGAAAATGTTTGAATGAGAAGTTGGTTATTGTAAAAGAAGTAATGTGCATGCAAGTGATATTTGTTTAGATTTATCTACACACTCCTGGCAGTTTTCGTTTCCATTTTATATTCTATGCTTATTAGAACAAAAAGACATTAAAATGTTTTCTCTCTGAAAATGTACATCTAGCATCACCCTATATGCTATCACAATATTACTTTGATTGAACTGAGTGCCATCTGTCTAGCTTGATATTTAAGAACATCTGTTAACATCACTCAACATATTATTGAGTAAATAAGCAGTGTGTAACAGTTTGCCAAACCCTTCTGACATTGAGGGTAGTGTCCATGTGCTTTCAACAGATAAAGACATGAAACCACACAAAATGAAACTGCTGTGCAGGTTTCCCATTCAATCTTCTATTCAACACAGTTGAATTCCCTAAATTAACCTCAATAAGTAGACTGTCAATTGATTATGCAAGTCTGTAGTGGAAAAGGTGTTGTGTTTCTGGGTAGATGGTTGGGCCTATATAAAGGCTGAAAATGTGCATTATTTGAGCCATGGCAACTGAAACTGTTTCAATCACTATAATTTATTCTGAGGGTACATTTTGGCACTGTGTGTGTCCAAAGAAAAGGCAGAAAGGCTAAGGACTGGTGAATACACAATAAGCTTTTATTTGATGATACTTGCTTGAGGCAATTTGTTGGGTCAAACACTATTGTCAATACTTTTTGGGGTGATTTTTTTTTCCAGATATATAGTTCTTGGCCATTCTAGCACAACAGGTTAACCTTAACCTAGGAAAAAAGTATGTGTGAAAATCGTGTGGAAACAGGCTGTCAGCTGCTTCCTCCCCTCGCAGGTTAAGCTTTATTTATCTAGGCTAAAATCACCCATCTTCTTTTGTATTTGAAAAAATCTTACATTGAAAATGTAGCCTGCCATAAAGAGTTTTTTAAGATTTAATCTGCCCTGTTCCGTAAACTGATCCTTGTGGTACTCCATATTTACAGTTTTTCTCAGTCGCTTTTGTGCATTTCTCAGATCAGAATTTTAATTCTCAAAACTGCTTGTACAAACTCCACATCATCTAGTTAGTTGCGCAAATCATAAAGGCCAAATCTCATTATTTTGAACAAACAGTCAATGCTTTAGTAGATTCTTGCAACTGATTTTGTACAACTGTCTACTATTTTTTATATTATCAATTGCTTATGTCATATCAGTTAAAATGCATTATAGTGTGTATCAGTTAAATAGTGGTACCTCCCTAAACATATAGGCAGGGTTAGGGTTAGGATTAGCAAACTGTTATATTGACAACATGACTGATCATTTTGACTATTTGTTCATAAACGATGGAGCTCGGACTTGTCATTCTGATGGCACTGACAGCTTGAATGGCATAAATATTTGCTTTTGGGACAAAAACAAAGCATTTTGAGCAAGCTATGCGCTTTTGCAGATAATTTATTGTGTTTTGAGAAATGCACAAACTGTTGTGGGAATGTTAAAAATGATTCGAGAAATGCACCAAAGCAACTGAGAAAAACTGTAACCAAACCAAAGCAGACTACAGACATCAGATTATAAAAATAATGTGATGCATATATTTTTAAAGTTTTAGTTTGCCTTCGTTGATCTCCGTATTTTTCATGCAAGAACACAGGAAACGCCAACACCGTGAGCTCGGCCACTGAAGATCTCGCGCACTACGAGCAGTAACAGTTGTCCGGCTGAAAATTGGCTCTCCACATTACGTAGAAATGTCTGACAAGGACCACAATCTCGATGGAAATATTTGCAACTGCAGTCACAGAAAAATAGAACTGCATGTAAATGATCTCATAGACTTCATCGATAACATGATAGTCTATAATTTTCTGTAATCTCAGACACCGCTCCATGTCCATGTTCAGTGTTGTGCACAATGGCAATAATACCAAACTTCAGTGACAAGGTTTCTCCCTTTAAACTCCCTTTAGACTAAATGTATTGTTTTTCACATTACATGTGAAAGTAATTAAGGTTGAGTAGTTACTTTGAAAGATATTTGTAATGCAGTGCTTTTTTAGGGTTATCAACAAATTTGTCTGGCTGTTTAGCTCATGTCTGTAAAAGGAACAATAAATAGTTTATTCTGACAATTGTTAAATGATTTATTTAACAATAAAAACGCACTTTTATTTTGAAGGACGTACAGTCTTACGCAGTTTTCTTTCAGTCTGAGGAACTTTTAAAATTGGGTTGCAACTTGAATAGGATTGACCACGAGAATATGAGACCAAATTTAGATCGCTGGCTGCCTATCTTATGTTTGATTTTATTTTTTGACGCGAATTGAAGCGTCGACAAATGACGGTATGAACTCGGTTCTGAGTCAACTGGAATCAAAGAATCAGATCTTTTTGGAATCGACTTAAGTTCCAGCCCCTAGTGAGAGGGTTGGTGTGTTTTTTTTTGCGAAGCTCCAGATCCAGTGGCTACAGTATTTAGTCTTAGTCTTCAGGGAAGTATTACTATATATGCTTATTTATGTACATCGTGTGAAGAAAGTATTAACTCCGATCTAAGCGGTATGTGAGCCAAGTGAAAATCACTCGGAATTTCTTACACGTCCGATTTGTACTTCTGCTTGCCGCAACCCTGCAAGAGCTGATCTAAGGTAAAGAACACAGTATTGGTTGATAAATTGATAATAATATATTGCAAGTAAAGACGTAAAGACGTTTTACTGTCTTGAATTGTGATTATGATTCAATACTAGCTTGGGGGTGCAGTCTAACCGCATAGCTATAGCTAGCAAGCTACCCTGCTAAAGGATTTGTTTTACTAAGATAGTAAAAATGCGAGTTAATGCAAATGTAAGGTTACCTGGCAGCCCTGCAGAACGCGAATCTAGTTGGTTAAATTTAGCTCGGAGCTGGTTTTCCTCTCTTTTGAATAGCTCCATAGCCTTAGTTAAAGAGAAGAAAACCTGTGGTGGTAAGTCGAAAGTGAGTCGAGTTTGTATAGCAAACGTTTTAACTAACTCTTATGTTTTTGTCAACTTTGACGTTGAAAGGAAATTGCAAACTCCTTTTTAAAAGAAACACAATATACTTTTCTATATGTTGTATTTTTGTGTTGCGCGTTTTTAAGTTTGACATTGTGTCTCTTGTAAAATAAATTTTTCAGCTCAGTCGAACTTACTGGTAAAATATAGGAACAATTAAAGATAAATAGACTATATTCATTTTATAAATGTTATTTTTGCATTGAATTTCTATCATTGCATTAATCTAGATTTTGCAAGACCTAAGCCTTCATCACAAGACTGTGATGAAAGCTGCCTCATCATTTTACCTTGCAAGTTATCACAAGGTTTTTTTTTTTGGATAAATACATTAATAAACGCTCACATCATGTGACGACAAGAGCTGGGTCATTTGTTGGCGGTTATTAAAGGTCAGTAGGACATTTGGTTCATGTTAGGCACAGATATGCCTAGGCCAGGGTAGCTTTTCTAAAAATAGCACTGGGCTGCATTCTCATCGTTAGCTGTGTGACTTTTGAATGCAGGGGGTGAGAGACACGGTTAACCTTACAATTTCCATGAAACGACTGGAGTTTTGCACAATTTAACATTATGATGTTAATTTCAACATTAACATCATAATGTGTGTATACACAACATTTATATTGCAAGGCACAAAATATCAAGTAAGATAAGTTCAAATATATCTTCTACAGCATTATTGCCTACAAAGGGATTTTGTTCTCTTATTTAGTTTGTAAGTGCTTGTAAGACTAAATGAAATAAGTCTTTTGTTATTGTCGAAGCTTTTCATGTACTGCTCACTCCCACATTAGACTTGTATTTTTCCAACAGTGTTTTAAACTAACAGCCTCTTGTTTCTGGTAAAAGTTTTTGGTAATAACTAATACTGTTTGTGTGATTTGATGTAGGTGCTTTCTGAAGCTGTGTTCTCATGGCGGTGGCCTCCTACCCGTTCCGAATAATCCACTTGAGACGTTTCAGTCGGATTTGGGAACCTGCCGTTTTGTGCCAGTCCTGTTGCCAGTTTACAAACCAGCCAAATTTGACCTTGGTGGCGAGACTTCATCCGTCCCATGGCTACAAAACCTCAGCTGCCTGTCCCACCTATTACCTGACGCCTCCTCAGGTGAATGGTATACTTAAGGCCAATGAGTACAGCTTCAAAGTGCCTGAATTTGATGGCAAGAACCTGAGCTCAGTTATGGGCTTTGACAGCAACCAGCTCCCAGCCAACGCGCCTATTGAAGATCGGCGAAGCGCAGCAACTTGCCTGCAGACACGGGGCATGCTCTATGGTGTGTTTGATGGTCATGCAGGTTGTGCTTGTGCTCAAGCATTGAGTGAGAGACTCTTTTACTACATTGCTGTTTCCATGTTGCCACACGAGACACTTGTGGAACTGGAGAATGCTGTAGAAAGTGGACGACCCGTGCAGCCCATTTTGCAGTGGCACAAGCACCCTAATGACTACTTCAGTCGTGAGGCGTCACGTCTCTACTTTAGCAGTTTACGCACATACTGGCAGGAGCTTTTGGACCTAAGTGTGTCGGGTGAGCGGCCTAATGTGGCAGAGGCACTGGTGAGTGCCTTTAAGCGGCTCGACAATGACATCTCCCTGGAGGCCCAGGTGGGCGACCCCAACGCCTTCCTACACTATTGGGTTCTGCGTGTGGCCTTCTCAGGAGCCACAGCGTGTGTGGCGCATGTGGATGGCAACGAGCTGCATGTGGCCAACACAGGCGATGGGCGTGCAGTATTGGGTGTGCAGGAACCTGATGGCTCTTTTTCAGCACTGACCCTGTCCAACGACCACAATGCGCAAAATGAGGCGGAAGTGCAGCGAGTGCGATCAGAGCACCCACGATCTGAAGCCAAAACTGTTGTGAAGCAGGACCGACTGCTGGGCTTGCTGATGCCCTTCCGTGCCTTTGGTGATGTCAAGTTTAAATGGAGCATCGAGCTGCAGAGATGTGTGCTGGAGTCTGGTCCGGATCAGCTGCACAACAACGAGCATGCCAAGTTTATTCCACCCAACTACCACACACCACCGTACCTCACCGCCGAGCCAGAGGTGATGCGACACCAGCTGCGTCCGCAGGACCGCTTTCTAGTGATTGGCTCAGATGGCCTGTGGGAGACGCTTCATAGGCAAGAAGTGGTGCGCATTGTGGGTGAGCACCTTACTGGTGTACACCAGCAGCAGCCCATCAGCGTGGGTGGATACAGGGTGACCCTGGGTCAAATGCAAGGGTTGCTGCGGGAGAGAAAAGCCCGCATCTCCTCAACTTTTGAGGACCAGAATTCAGCCACACACCTAATCCGCCATGCAGTGGGGAGCAACGAGTTTGGGACGGTGGATCATGAGAGGCTGTCAAAGATGCTCAGCTTGCCTGAGGAACTGGCACGAATGTACAGAGATGATATCACAGTCATCATAGTTCAGTTTAACCCTCATGTCATTGGAGCTCAGCAGAAATGAAAGGACTCTTGCGTTTATTGCTGTTTATGTGTATGTGTGCAAAAGAGAGATAGAAAGGCAGTGAGACCTGAGAATAAAGACTGTTCTGCCATGATGAAAGAATGATGTGATAAAATTTATGGCTAAGCTGTGTGGCATATTTTTAAAAAATCATGTTGGAAGGTCTCATCTAGAACAAATGCAACATTCTTTCGCTAGGTTGCTAACTGAAGCTAGGTTTCATTCACTAATGCTAATTTCTGTCAGTCCCTGATGATAACATGACAAATTCTGATTTCCAAAGATGTCTTAGCAGATATTAGCATTGGCTTGAAAATGTTATCTTGACTTAACAACCTAATGGTGGATGTTGTTACATGTTGTGGTAGGCAGTATGCTGCACCACCCAGTCCTGATAAAATGAAATTTGACTGCCTTCTGCCTATTTACTTCCTGGTTGGCTTTTTAAGGTCATTTTGTCTACTCAGGATTAGGGATGCACCGATCCAACTTTTTCAGTTCCGATACCGATGCCGATACTTGGGCTTTGTTTATCAGCCGATCCCGAGTACCGATCCGATACCATTTTTTTTTAACCTTTACAGCACTAGGAGAATTTGGGACGTTTGTCTGTACCTTTGTTTTTAGGCTTATTATAGTGTCTGTGTAGAAGTTAACCATACATGCCTTATGGTGTTTTGTGTTTAGGACATAAGGACAGTGTCTGTTTTATTGGATTGCAGAGTTTTTTTTTTTTTTTTTTTGTTATTTATCAGCTTGTTTGTCTGTAATAAAATTGAAGATTTGACTGAACTGGAATGCATCAGTAAATGTCGGACTTCCCTGTGAGAGATGTGCGCGATAACAAACACAGCGAGGAACACAGAGATTGCCAGCGAGGGCCAATGTTAAGAAAATTAAACAGTATAATGCCGTTTGATTTGCTTTTGGGGTTGTAGTGTGTTGCACTGCTTGTTCTCCTCATTGGCATTTCTATATGTAGGAATTGGCACAAATGTCAAACAAATTGAGCTTGAGCCCATACGCAAAGTAGAAAAGCCTACAATTTACACATCGGCTCCGATACCCGATCCAGCTATTTGAGTCTTTGTCGAACCGATATCCGATCCATGTATTGGATCGGTGCATCCTTACTCAGGATGTGAACACAATCACAAATAATAAAGGTGTTCTTGCATCCATGCAGTCTTCGCACCTGTAATCTAGTATGATGGTATGAGTTTTACTCCATGCTGTAGAGGTGGCCGTAGTTATAGCTTTACCTTTGTGTTTCTGAGCAAGAGATTCTTTTCTAATTTAATATTAACTCTTAATATGCATTTAATCTATAGGTAAAGCTGAGTTTTCTAAAATGGCAAAGACATGTCAAAGTAGTTGCAAAGCAGTGTATTTTTTTGCTCAATCGATTTGGGAGTATTGAAGAAATGTTTGAAAAGATTTGCCAACTTGAAAGCTTGAGTGAAACACTGTCTGTTGAGGAGATTATTTTAATAATCCATTTTCCAACCCTGGTCCTTATTGCTTTGCAGCTGATTTTGTGTTTTGGAATACTCAAATCTCTGCAGAGCCTGGTGGCACCAGATTTATGTGTATTTAGGGAACCACTGGTTGTCTATGCCATATTTAGACCTTTATGATGAAATTAATTACATGCGTAATTGCATGGATTTTTTGTGTTTGCTGCTTATGCATTCGGTATCCTTAGGTCAGTCTCATCCTCCACACTGCATCCCCAAAATACCTTACCTTAACCTTACTGTTACTTGCACTCTACATTACTGTTATCACTCATGCTGAAACCTAAAATTCAGGTCAGAGGGTGCTATTTTGGCGTGATGATTGACGGTCACGTAAAACATGCCATTTCCATGGACTTGTCATACAAAGCACTCCATCCGTCCAGCTCCACAGATCAGTTTTCTTTTGTAAACAAGTTATTTTTATTTATTTCAAATTTTTAGGTCACGTAATGAAATGATGTATGTAATAAAACATGAAGGTAGAACGTTACAAATAACTGTGTCAGCTGGAAATATTTATGCATTCTTGAAACATTGCCTGACTTATGGAGAAATTAAATGGACCCCAGTCATTTTGATTTCAATTCTTTAAATATGGAATTGAAATGTGACTAATCTAAATCCTTGAGTTAAAAAGATTCTTGAAAACATTTATTTTTAACTTGTCCACCTGCTCTTTATAAAATAGTAAAAAAATTACATTCATGCATAGGAAATTAGTCATGGTAATATATTCTTGTCACTCAGTAGTGCTCATGCTAATGTCCTGATTTGTGGTGTGAAATTTTCAGTCACTTTTTTATGTGGTATTAGCTTGAAATAAGCCTAAAATCAGGGATACTTCATACATGACTTCAGCACCATTACAGTATCTGTCTATCTACATATACATGTCCCTACCGTTATGGCTTTTTAGGCAAATTTTGCATCATATTCTTGCTAGTATGTTGTAAAGGAAATGTAAGCTATGTTTTTGACATTTGAATGTTCAACTATGGTTGTGGATATATTTATGTTAAAAATGCCTATAATTTGACAACATATTTTAGTAACAAATGTTAATCTCACCTTGCAACAATATCATGATGTACTGGTGCATGAATATACCTTGTTAAATTGGTTTATTTTTGCAGTTATAAAAATAAAACTCAGCAGGAAAGTTTTCCGAGCTAAATGGAGATGACAGTGTAATTTTTTGGTCTGATCCTGATATTAAAATCTTCTAATTTGATTTTGATGTTTTTTCATTTGTAAACTGCTAAACATTAAATGAGAATGATGAGCCAGGGGTCATCTGATTATCAGCCTGGACAATAATTGTATTGGTTATTCAACGTTTTGACAAGTCTCTATTTTTGTGCCATATAACAGTACCACTTAGTTTGGTTTTCCCCCTATATTTCCTGTGCTTAAATATCATGAAAAACACATTTCTATTGCACTATAATGCTGCTGCTGGCAACTTTTTGCAATAGTCACACTTGAGTTAGGTAGTCGGACATTTATTTACTTTTGGTTCATGATAGATGGATTTTAAGATGTGATGGAAGTATAGATTTTACTTTAAGAGGTTTAACAAAGGTATTGCATTAAGCTTTCAGAAATTGAAATGTTCAAATCCTCTCATTTTCAGAGGTTTAAAATTAAATGGATATTACCCTTGTGGCCTGTTCCCTTATTGTTCCATTACTTCAGGGATGGTGTAGTTTATGTTGTTGTTGCACAGATTGTTGAGACTTGTTTAAATGATGATGAGTAATGGTGTGGTAGTCGGTCTGGCAGGATTACCAAGAAATTCTAGGAAGAAAAAACTTGCGTAACAATCCAACAATAGTTTCTGCTGTTGTATTATTAAAGCTTGAAAATATTTTTCGGTAGCCAAGTTCTGCCTTGGATGAATTGTAGGCATCCTTCTATAGTACAGGAAACACCATATAATCATACACTGACTAGTCATAACCTCACAGTAGATGGGTTGGTCACTGAAAAAACTTGTCTCTGCTTTAGGCTTTACAAGTCCTGTTTATAAAGCAGTTGGTGACGTAACATCAGGTGTATGAAATACTACAAAGACAATTTCAAAGTTGTGGGTCCTGTCGAATATATTGTGTATGCAGGGGCGGGCTGGAAATCTGTGCATTCTGGAAAAGTCCAGAACGGCTGTCTGGTCCACAGCCGTTGTACAGTTATGTTCAAAATAATAGCAGTCTGACAGCACTAACCTGATCAATCACTATTTTTTATAGAAATTATATTTCTACATGGCAAATAGTTTATTAGTAGGTGTAGTAGAGTATTAGAAAACCAATAGACCCAAAGACTATGACATGAATGCTGCTGATTCTGTGTAATTGAATCATTAATTGAAAGTGGGCTCCTGGGCTCGTGTTCAAATTAATAGCAGTGTGGAGTTTAATTAGTGAGGTCATTCATTCTGTGAAAAAACAGGTGTCAATTACTGCCTTTATATTATTAAAGAAGGGAGGGAGCAAATATTGTGCATGCTGGATATAGTGCATTTCTCTCTGGAAATCAGAGTAAAATGGGTCGTTCGAGACATTGTTCAGAAGAACAGCACACTTTGATTAAAAAGTTGATTGGAGAGGGGAAAACATTTAAAGAAGCGCAGAAAATGATGGGTTGCTCAGCTAAAATGATCTCAAATGCTTTAAAATGGCAACCAAAACCTGAAAGACATGGAAGAAAAAGGAAAACTACCATTCGAATGGATCGAAGAATAGTCAAAATGGTGAAGACTCAGCCAATGATCAGCTCCAGGAAAATCAAAGAAGATCTTAAGTTACCTGTGAGTACTGTTACCATTAGAAGACACTCATGTGAAGCCAAGCTATCAGCAAGAAGCCCCTGCAAAGCCCCATTGTTGAAAAAAAGACACGCTGAAGAGGTTAAAATTTGCAAAAGAACACACTGACTGGCCTCAAGAGAAATGGCACAACCAAGATTGTTCTTTTTGGGTCTTGGGGCCGCAGACAGTTTGTCAGACGACCCCCAAACACTGAGTTCGAGCCACAGTACACTGTGAAGAAAGTGAAGCATGGTGGTACAGGCATTATGATATGGGGATGTTTCTCATACTATGGTGTCAGGCCTATTTATTGCATACCAGGGATCATGGATCAGTTTGCATACATAGAAATTCTTGAAGAGGTCATGTTGCCTTATGCTGAAGAGGAAATGCCTTTGAAATGGGTGCTTCAACAAGACAACGACCCCAAACACACCAGTAAATGAGCAACATCTTGGCTCCAGACCAACAAGATTGATGTTATGGAGTGGCCAGCCCAATCCCCGGACCTTAATCCAATAGAGAGCTTGTGGGGTGACGTTAAAAATGCAGTTTCTGAGGCAAAATCAAGAAATGCAGAAGAATTGTGGAATGTTGTCCAATCATCCTGGGTTGGAATACCTGTTGACAGGTGCCAGAAGTTGGTTGACTCCATGCAACACAGATGTGCAGCAGTTCTCAGAAACAGTGGTTATACAACTAAATATTAGCTCAGGGATTAAAAGAAAAGCAAAATCTTGAAACATTTTTCAGTTTATACAGTGAATGTTTGAGTTTGTAAAGAAGAATGCAGACACTGCTATTTTTTTGAACAGCCTGTTATTCCTTTTTATTAACTTTCTGTAAAAGAATAACTAAATTGATTATTTTTGCCTTATGTTTTGAATTGGGTGGAATGTGCAGTATTCCCAGTGCATTTGTGTGTACAGAAAGAAAAACTATTTTAAGGATTTTAAACTTTATTCGTTTTTTT
>JAVGVS010001870.1:0-14612 GCA_032718565.1 Distichodus sexfasciatus
GTATAAAATATAAAAACTTTAAACAACTAGAGGTAAGAAAAATTCAACTACTAAATATGAGAATTGTAAACAGGCGATGTACAATAATGTGCAAAAAAAATGTGCAAATATCGTGACAACAGTCAAGTAGAGAGAGAGAAAAACAATCACTACTATGTGCAAATAATGTTTCACAGAGTTACAGTCATTAGTATGTGCAAAGTGTTGTTCAGTCATTGTAGAGGCATTTTTTACATGCCCCTGCGACTGTCCCAAGTGTGGGTGCTCCTCAGTATCCATGTGTACCATGGCCTGTACCATTGATCCCATAGTATGTGCAAATATTATAGCAGCAGTGGAGAGAAATGGAGAGAAGCACAATTTCAGTTTTACAGTTTCAATCATGAAATACAATTCCACATTTGTGTGCAGACTGTAAAGAACCGTATCTCTGGAACAGTTTCAAATAAATAGAATAGAGAAATAGGGATTGAAAAATAGTCATATTAAGGAGTGTACATGAATAAAAATGGATATATAAATAAATTGTGCAGCGTGATACAATTTTACAGGTTTATCATGATTTCTTTCTTACGTCATTTATGTTACATGGTCTCGCTGAAACAAACAAATAAATAAATAAATGCAAAGTACATTTGCAGAGACCCCACTAACTTAATGTCCGTTCCTTTAGTAGTAACTTTATAAGTGGACTTATGTCAGTAGGTTTGAGCTGCATAAAGCGAGTACAGTGGTGGAGCCACATGTGAGGAAAGCTGTGTTATTGATGGAATTTTATGAGTCCATAAATGTGTAATGAAATTTGCTCTGGTCTGGAGAGCATGGAAGGGAAAAGTAAAATTGAGTTTTCTGTGGTATGTGACAAAGTCTGGTAGTCGATTCAAGTGGTGGCCGAGTGATTTTCAACGGCTCAAGGAGGAGGAGGATTTGGAGGAGGAGGAGGAGGCGAAGCTGAGGCCCTTTCCCTGCTCCTTATTCACCCTTAAATTGAGTGACGGGACCTGACACCTCTAAGCAGAGCCAGATGGAGCGCTGGGTTCTGCTGTGAACCGGACTCGGCTCCACAACCTCGTCTGTTAGCTGTTTGTCCATTAGCTCCATTAGCAGACATTTTTGTCTGTTTTGCTGTTAGCGCCGAGACTGAAAGTTTATTGGCAGCGCAAAGAAATACAGACTCTTTATTGAGTTTACTCTAATTGTGTCATTACTTTTAAAGCGATCTCTTTGGCATGAATTTTATTTACTGTAGCAATATATTTTTACTATGTGAGACTGACCTTTTTTTTTCATTTGATTATTTGAAAACAAGAAAAATAAGTGTGTTAACCTAGTTCAAAAGCCAAGAAAAATGCAGTTTATAGAGAGAAACGTGAAATGAAGAGTTGCAAAGAAAAGTGAAGACATACACACTGCATGTTGGTTGTGGCTACATGCACAACGTTGTTTCCAATATTGTGACTGCTAACGGTACAGTCTTCATTAAGAGATGGTTACACAGGAAAATATTGAGATTTTCAAAACAAATCATTTTCAGCATTGTTAGTGTTACTGGTTTTATTACTGTAGTCATTATCTCACTTGCGCTCAAACAATAAATTGGAGTTGATACCACACTATTAAATTCTATTTTAACCCTACTCATATATTCCAACGTGCTGTACATTGGAATATATTTACGATGTAAACACACATGTTAGTGCTCGCGACTCTCATATGGAACACCATCATACACAAAAATGTAGTTCTCTCCCAGAAAGGCCAAAAGCAGCTCATTTTATAGACCAGAATGAGTCCAAATCTGCTCAAAATTACACAAAACTTTAGTATTTCTTAATTTTCAATTGATTAGAAAATATATTTTTTCCATTTTATAATGTTAGTGTTCCCTATATCAATAGAGAAAAAAAATCAATGTAGAAAATGCATGATTTGTTATTAAATAATTTTATTCTATATCCAGATAGACACCAAATGGATGAAGAAGTGTCTCCACCTGCACTAACCTTATTGTTCTTCACAGCACTAAGCTACAGAATGTCTCTGCATAATAACAACTCTGCAGGTCAATAACACAGTGAGGTTGGTGTTGAGGAGTGTTCACTGTGGTTTGTTGAGTTTAACATGTGATGTGATCAGTGTTGATAACTGCTTCCAGTGAAGTGATTTCCTCATTATAGATATGGAAGAGAGAAATATTCAATAAACATCTTTAATGCTGCTTAGGCTCTGCATCTTGCATTTATCATGTGGTGTAAAACCTGCATTGGTCTTGACTCTGTCTCAGCCTTTCAGAGTCTTGGTCTTGTCTCGGTTTCTCTACTGGTTAGTACAAAATCACAGAAAAACACCTGAACCAACAGGGATGCATATTTGTATTTTTTGCAATGCTAATTCATTCAATTTCTACCATTAGTTTAGAACTCATATTTTAGTGTGTATATATACTAAAATATAATGCACGTTGACTCTATTAAGAACTGCACCTGATGCTTCAGATGGAATCAATGACCTACGATACGAAACTTACTGTAATTAATGTAGTTTTTACATAATTATTTCAGTTTTTGTGGAATTACTCAGAAATAATCTCACATACAGAGGAATGAATATAATGTTGGTAAGTTGAAAGTCTTGTGATTGTGACGGTATGTGTGTGGTTTGTGTAAGTTAAAGGGATTCTGAGTTATTAAAACACTAATTAATAAACAACACAAAATGCCTGCGTTGCTCTCAAAGAGTTTTAATAGTAATAGTCTCAGAGCTGTGGTCTCTGCTGGTCTCCAAATACAATCCAGAGTCCTCTTTGTCCGAGTCCATGACAAGACCGAGTACAAATGCGGCCGAATCCGAGACAACACCGAGACTTTTAAAACCTGCTCTCACGTACTACAATGCTACCAACCAGTGAAGTACCACTATCTGTTGAGTTCCGGTTCTCGATATCCTTCCCTAACTGCAGCACATACTGTATTAAACTTTATTAGCACCGACTATGATGGAAAAGTGTCAAAACCCAGAACTCTGAACTTTTTTGCACATGTGGCTGCAGAGTGGCAGTCCAGTCAAAGGGCTCAGAACTGGAACATGGAGAACGTGAAGACGGAGGTCTGGTCTGAATCACGGTTTTGTGTGAGAAGCCAGGTGTTTACGTCATTTACCTGAGGGAATTAATGCGGAAGGACACACTATGGGGAAAAATGCAAGCCATTCTGTGTCCTTCTGCATCTATTTCCCCAGATAAATGACGTAAACACCTGGCTGTTCACCCAAAAACGTGATTCAGACCAGACCACCCTGATGTTGCACCAGTGGTGGCAGCTTAGAGGTGGGATACTTGCTCGTCTATGGACCAAGAGGTTGTAGGTTCAAATCTAGCTTTATTCTACGACCAGCACTACCACCATTGTCTCTGTCATTGTCATATTTGTCATGGTTAGCACAGCACAACACACAGTGCACCACAACCATGTGAGCTCTGCATTTTACCCATCCGTGAAGGAGTGCTCGGGGACAGTACCTTGCTCACGGGTACCTCATTGATACCTTGACTGGCATGGGATTTAAACTGGTGACCCTGCAATCAAGTGGGCACGCGCCTAACCACTACACTACATCGCCCCAAATATGGGCACCTTCTCCTCTGCATTCTTGGACATAAGTATTCCCTGTTGTCAGTGGCTTCTTGGTTGGAATAATACAACTTTTTAAATTGCAAAAATTGTCTCGGAATGGTCAGAGAAACATAAAAAATAGTTGGAGGTGTTGATTGTGAATTTAAGTGAGTGATTATTTGTCATTGTGAACACAGCACAATACAGTGCACCACAACCACATTTGAGCTCAATTTACCCATCTGTGAAGACGCAGTGGTCAGCTGACATGGACAGCACCCGAGGAGCAGTGCTTGGGAACGGTACTTTACTCACGAGTATCTCAGTGGTACCTTTACCGGTCCAGGACTCGAACGAGCGAGCTTCCGATCAGGTGGCAAACAACCTAACCATTACACTACCAACCCCAGTGCACCCAGTTGGAAGTGTAACGGTGATGATTTTGCCTCAAAGTTTTCCATATCCCAATATGATGGATCAGCTGTTGGTTTTGCTGGAACTGATCCATGAATCTCTCCATTGTGAAGATGATCTCTTTTATGTTGACTAAACTACCATCTCAAAGGACATGTTACAATGTTTACGTGAAATAGGAACCAACGAGGAAGTTGACGCAACTATGACGCTTTCCGCTTTTTTTTAGCAACAACATGCACTGAGAGAAGCGCTGAGAACACGCTCTGGAAGTGAGGTTATGACTGCTCTCATCGCAAAAAACGTGTTTGGTGGACACGGGCCATGAAGGAGTACTTTTAACTGACATGCCTCACAATTTGGGCTTTGTGACCATAAGATTGGGGGTTCAAATCTGAGCAAGGCCCCTAACCCCGAGTTGCTCCAGGGAGACTGTAATTAGGACAGGGAAGTCGCTCTGGATAAGAGCTTCTGCTAAATGCTGTGAATGTAAAATGTCAACGTAATCTTGTGGGCAGTGTTCTGCTGGAGGCAGTTGCCTCTTTCTGATACACTGCAAAAATGTTACATAGCATAAGAAATAGTTTGAGGTGTTAATTTGGACTCTCAATTTTCCCAGATCCCAATATATCTGAGCATCTTTGGACTGTGCTGGGAAAAGCGGTGGCTGAAACCCTGACCACTGGGGATTCAAATTTCAAGAACTAACATTTGTCCCCTGAGCAAGACCCTTAACCCAAGTTGCTCCTGGGAGACTGCCCCTGTAATTAGGAAAGAGAAGTCGCTCTGGATAAGAGTGTCCACTAAATGCCGGAAATGTAAGTAACTTGCAGGACTAAAGAGATTGAAGCCAGGGAGGACAGTCAGAGTTCCTGTGGAATCCAGCCCTAAATGAGACTGCCACAATATTAGGAAGATGCATTAAGCCGCTGTTTACACGTATCTAGATATTTTTATATGTTTATTTGTTTAATTGCGTTTACAAAACATTCATTTACTTGGTCACTTGTGGTATGTCAGGAATTTAAGGTATTTAAGACACGCACACAATAGAACTAAACATGTCATCTATGGACGTCGTTAGGTCTATTTTAGGAGGCTTTAGCGCGTAACCCTTACCCCAACCCTAACACCTAACCACACCCCAGAGGCTAAGCTCACCTGTCTCTTAATCCTAGTGATGTCTCTGACGTCATCCTTTTAAGAAAACTGCATTTTATTAGTATCCACACAATCCAGCGTTTTGAAAAACCTTCACTTTTCAGGGGGTTTTAAGAAAAAAATATGCATTTGAGGTGGCCGAAACTCTGTTTACGCGTAAACAAAAGGCCTAAATGTTTTTAAAATTTTTTTTAGAAATATATGTGCAAAGAGGTCTTTAATGTTCTGCCCGATCTCTCTACCCTTTGGATCAACAGCTGAATTTTTCTAACTGTTTTGGCCAAAAATGAGATTAAATTGACACTGAAATGTCAACAGTAGCCTACGCTGCATTCACAGCCACACAGATAGCCTACCTGCGTTAGATTAACTAAACTCGGGAGACGAAGATGGATTCCGGAGAAATATCTTCACGCTAGTCAACCAGTGGATTTACCGTAAATATTGAAGTAGAGCGGTCAAAACACAAACTTTTAACATTCTGCTGGAATTGAATTCCTCACCTCAAGAAAGTCACGTTTTTAGGATGGAAAGGGTAAGTTTTTCAGCCAAATTTCTTCACAACAGTACAGTATAGACCTTCCACTGTTTCAAAACACTAAAAACAAAAAATCCAACATTTTTACCCCACGCTTGTTTTTCTCAGAAACCTCCATTAGAACAAGCGCCTGGTTTTGCCGTGGAGAGTCACAATTGTTGACTTTTGTCAAATGTATAGTTTGTGCCCTATCTGTTCTTTGTTCTCTCTATTTCTTGTTGCACTGTGTAAACTGGAGCCACGTCGTCTCGTCTCTCTGTATATCTGTACAATATATAAAAGAGATGACAAAGTTTACTTTGACTTTTCAGTGTCAGTATAATCTCATTTTTGGCCCATTTTGCCTACAGTAAAAAGGCTGCATAATAATTATGCCCACCTTGATATAGCAGGTTACTCACTTAATTACACCAATACATATCACCTGAGCATGCTTAAATCCAGTAAGCATTTGAGATTATAAAGCTGGAGTTGGAAAATATGCACGGAAATACTGATAAGGTTAAAACTCTTATAATACTGGTGGACACACTGAAGATTCTCAAATAAGAAAACATTGGTGAATATCAGAATCTTTTTTTTCTTGGGTTTTATGAACAAATTTTTGTTGAATGAAGTCCAATGCTCTGAATTAATCCATGTTTTACTCATGTGATAGTGTAGCAGAAAAAAAAACATACGTGGGCTTAGAATATTTGCTCATAATTTAAAGATGCCACTTGCCTTAAATTTTATTTTCTTGGACTGGTGATTGGCCATTGGTGACTGGAATGAAAAAGCTAGTCAGAAACATAAAAAATCTAGCTATATGGAGTTCTGCATCTTAAACATTTTAAAGAGTATTAAATAGTGTAAAGCATTAAACACTGAGAACTGGACTTTTCTTTGACTTTTCCTTGTTGTATTTTCAGTGTTGAACCTCTTACATTTGCACCTGAATAAATTGCAGCTGATGTCTGTTTTAGAGCTGCTGACATGTCTGACCGTTAAAAGTGAATCTGTCCATTTGGAGCCAGGTCAGATCCTACACTGGAAGCAAAAGACAAATGTTTTGATGACCTGTGTCTTTGAACGGTATTTATTGAGCTGAGCTTTTTTGGGAAGAATATGTGCTCGGCTCTTTTTGGGTAGCATCTGGTTAAAACCTGCGCTGCCTTGTATCTCAACTCTGTCAGACAGTGTTTCTCAAGATTCATAACTGCTGTACATTTTCTTTTAAGCCACATTGGTCTTTTGGGAAGCGTTAGTTACCTGTATGTGAGTAAATGGGAAACCTGTGTTGTGTGATTTATGACTGTCTTCTACTTTAGCACTGTGGACACGAGTGTTGTAGTACTTGAGACTGGTCTTGAGATCAGTTTTTGAAGGTCTCAGTCTGGTCTCGGACTCGTATTTCTACTTGATCTTATCATGGACTCATTTATCATTTGGAGACCATTATATTATCAAAGTGCAGAGATTTTCAATAATCAGTCATCAGTAATCAGTTGGACAAATTAATTCTTTATTAGGGTTCCAAGCACGCAGTGCAGGAACCCTATTGTTTTTGTAAGAATTTGTTTTTATTATTATTATTATTTTTATTATTATTATTTTTGTTGTTTTTACATAGTTAGGTAAACACTATTTCAGTTCTTCTCCTTGTATTTTGTCTCGTCCTCTCAGTGGAGCTCGGTTGGCAGGGTAAAAAGGGCTTGAGGGAGAGGCTTTGAAGTGGGATATAAGAGTCCTGGGGGCAGTAAACTTTAGGTCCAGCCCTCTTTTCTACCCCGCGTCTTGCAAGTGACAAAATAAACGTACAGCAATTACTGTAGCAATTACAGCATTAGTGGCTCATAAAGACTTCAAATAGATAATGCGGTCAGGTATGTAAATTCTCAAAAGCGTCACCTTTGAAGTGGTCAGATCACTTAAACACCAAAGTGATGGGCTTTGAAAGAAATAATGAATGTGTTCCTTCTGACCAAATCAGTCATGCATTTTTCTCGGCATATTTGAGTAACGTTTTGGATTTGATCATTAAATAACATTATATAACGTTATGTATTAATGATATATTCACTTCTGCATCAGAATCAGAGGTTTATTGCCAAGTAGGTTGTCACATACAAGGAATTTGCTTTGGTGGTTGATGCTGAACATTAAGGACTGGTTTCTTGTTCATGGATTAAGCCTAGTCTTGGACTAAATTGTTGTACCAGTGGAGATTTACCATTTAAATTCATAGCTAGTCTAGGACTAGGCTTAATCCTCGACTGGGAAATTGGCCGTAAGAGTTAAAAGATTTAAAAATACACACACACACACACACACACACGCATGCAATTTTTTTTGCAAAAATAATAATGTTGATGTTGCACGTTGTTTTTACCACTGCTTACTTTATTCATATTTATTTATAATTTTTGTTATTACAGTAAAAAAAGTGTCAATAAAATGCAATTCTGATTCAGATTTTCTTCATATCGAAAAGTCAATTTCAGTGTCTACATTATTTCCATTTTCGCTTCTTCCATTACTTCTAGTCAGACATCATGATTCTTTTCTGCACAACACTTGTTTAATGGCATGGATTTTTTTAAGCAAACAAATCAAACCACTCAAGCCCCATAACTTGCCACATGCGCTAATGAAATTGCCACGTGTGTTAAAGTTAATGTTTCCTTGTTTAGGACTCATTGTGCAAGGTCTTAAAAGCAGCCGTAACAATTTTTATTTCTAAAAATGTCAATTAAGTCGAATAACTTTAAAAGCTTCTTCATCCAAATATAGAAAGTTTTTTCAAAAAAGATTTTCCGAAGCATGCCCACGACTTGGTTGTGCTTGAGCTTAAATGTTATATAAAGAATTTAAATTGGCTGACGTAATTTGGCTACACTTCAGTATTTGACTTCATCAAGCGCCGCTCCAATCAGCACGCCGTCCAGCACTGTTGACACTAAAAGGAAATCGGAGTCCAGCGCCGCGCCGGCCATGTGCTGGTGCGCGAGACAGCCTCTTTTCGGGAAGATTAATTAGTGTACACAAACGTGTGTGGATGTATATACACCAGCGTGTGTTCTGAGATGTTAACATATCACTCACTTGTCTTTCACTGCCTGCCACATGGCCCTTCACTCCGGCATAAATAAGTAGAAATCGCTGGAGCGCATGTGTTCTCACAAACTCACCCGTCTCACGACGTACCTACACTCTTGTTAATACACTGGTACACACATAAGGGAAATGAGCTTTGTTTCTGTGTTTCACACACACGCATACACACTCTCAAATATGCATGCATACACAAAGAAACACACAAACACACACAGCTTATGCTAGCCATACCGAATCAATCAAAAACAGGTGTCTTCATAGCTTGCATTCTTCCAGAATACAAAAGCGGTTTGACCTGAGCGCTTCTCTCTGAAAGGCGTTGTATCACTCGAGAGTGGCTGTGTATCGCTGTGTTTATATACACCAGCGAGCTCGGCTTGGTACAACATGCCGTGTGCACTCGGGACTACCACAGGCACAGCACCACTATTGAAACCATATTTCTGCTCGTGTTATTTGCTCTGAGAGTAAATTTGGGTCTGAGTGTTTGGCGTTCTTTCTCTGTTCTGTTGCTAATGCTGGAGGAGAAATGGATAATAAATAAGAATCCTTTTGGTGGTCTTTCCTGTCATTGTATTTTATGATATGGTCAGGATGATGGATGGATGGGGTGGATGGTTGATTGAATGGTTGGATGGTTAGAGGTTAGATACTGTAGTTGGTTGAATGGATGGATGAAAGCTGGGAGGAATGATTTGTTGGTTGTTTGGATATAAGGATGAATGGTTGGAGGAATAGATGGATTGTTTGGAAGGATGGTTGGTTGTTGGTTAGTTAGTTGGATGGATAGATGGTGGGTGAATTGGTTGGTTAGTTGGTTATATGGATGGTTGGTTGAAGGATGGATGATTGATTGGATGAACAGATGGTTGCAGAGATGAAGGCTTAGATGGTTTGCTAAATGGATGGTTTGTTGTATGGATGGATGGATGGTTAGATGGATAAGTAGATTGGTTGGTGGTTGTGTAGATGTATGGGTGGATGGATGAATAGTGATTTGGTTGGTTGGATGGATGGATAGAGGGTTGGTTATGTGGTATGATGGTTGACTCGTGGGTTGGAGGGATGCATGGTTAGTTGCTCAGATGGATTGATGGTTGACTAGTTGGTTGGATGGGTTGATGGTTGGATGGACATATGGATGGATGGTTGGAGGGATAGATGGTTGGTTGGTTGTTGGTTGGATGGATGGTGAGTTGTTTGGATGGATGATTGGATGAATGATTAAATAGATGGATGTCGGGTTTGTTGGACAGATGGATAGATAAATAGTTGGTTTCAACCAAGACAGGCTGAATTTGTTTCCTGTTTATTAAACTCTGCAGTGCACTACTTTTACAAGGAGAAAACAAATGAGATTAATCAGGGTAAATTGTAAATCAGTAATTAGAAGGGATGGATGATAGATTTTTTGGTGGGATGAATCGGTAGGGTATGGATATGGGTTATGGGGTTGTTGATTGATTGGATGAATAGATGGTGGCATAGATGAAGGGTTGGAGAGTTTGCTGGATGGATGAGTTGCTGTACCACTTCAGAGGGAGATGATTGTGCTCCTGCGTTCTCATAGGTGGGTTGCACTTTCAAAGCTGTAATGAAGTGATGATGCACACAAACGCCCCATTAGAGCTGCTGATTAATACAGAATCTAAACACAGGCTACAAATCCATAAGTGAGGTCTAATAGAGTTTCAGTCTGCTCCACTGAGGTGTGTTTAATCTGACAAGGCAAGCTGGATTGGCTGGACACATCTAGTGAAAGGAGGAGAAAATAAATGTCTTCCTCGCTTGTGGAAAAGTGTATTAATCTTAGTTAACCTTTTGTTGTAGCTCTCTTGTAATGGAGCAGCCGAGTGGAAAAATGCTTTCTCACAGTTCGTAGATCAAGTGTCGTGTCAGCCGCGTTGCTGGTGGGAGGGATGAAGATTCATTGTCGGTCGTTTACAGTCAAATGATTAATTTGGTGAGAGTACGGCGGGGGAAGATCTTATGAAGTCTTTTAAATGGAATTTGTGGTCATTTTCAGTCAGTTCTGCATGGAGCTAGTGTTCCTCACTGCCACAGTTCTCTGTATTTACAAGCTTCCTAATTATGTACTGTACAAAAGTTTTGAGAAAACCCTGATTTTTTTTCCTTATTTTTCCTCAGTTGCAGACAGTGTTTTGTGCCTTTTTTTTTGGAACTACTTCTTTTGTCCTCAACTTGTCCAGTGACAAGGCACGAACAGTAGACTGAGCTGTAATACACTGTATGGTAATAAGTTTTAATAAACTGTAATACGTTTTTGGCCAAAAGCTCTTTAGAAATCACTTTGTTGGCGCAAATATGCTATTTTATGCCTGTCAAATGACATTTTATTTTGTAAGCTACAAATGACATTGTCATTTTTGCATAATTTTTATTAATTTAGTTCATTTCATTTATGTCTTAACCTCAATTTGACTTAATTTCTTTCAGTGGAAAAATGAGATTAGACAGAAAAAGAGAGGAAAACGTTCAGGAAGCTTGAAGAACTATTCCCCTAGACCTGGTCCTACATGAAAAAACACAAGAAAAGCCCGACACTTTGGAAAAAAATGTGAAGAAATTATACGACTCAAGACTGTTGCATATTACCATGTCTTTTAATCTTTGCTGTTGTTCTGGAGGGCAGATTAACACCCAGGCTAGATATAGCTTGAGCCTAGGGGCCCCCATGTGTGCCAAGGGCCCCCCGATTGGCCAGTGAAAATATCAGTTCATTAAACTGCCCCCCCGGGGCGTGGGCCTAACAGAAAATGTAGCCTAGGGGCCCATGTACACCTTAATCTGTCCCTGCTGGGGAGCATACACTTTATTTCAAGATAAATAAAATTCTGTTTTTACATTTAAATTATGTGAGATGGTCTAAATATTTTATTGTAATTCATCACAGTTGCCATGGAGTGAATAACCGTGTTGTGAATGTCTGCTGTCTTAATTCCCTTTAGCTGTAGTTGGAGCGTAGAAAAACACATCAGAGCTTCGGTTCAACTGCAATCTTAACTTGTAATGAATGCAGCTGCCTTATATTTATCTGGAAAAATATTTATATATGATTTATAGTTTTGCACACAGACACGTGAGTTGGTGTGTGGTGTAATTGTGTAAAATGCAGAGAGTTTGCATTGGGAACTTTTTCTCAAAGAGCTTGTTTTCTTTAAGAGTTGACATTGTACATGTCGTCTGGCGATGGGAATGCTGTGCTTTGAACCCTCTCTTTTTTTTTGGTCTGGACTTGGATATACAGTTCCTGATCGTTGCTGTAGGTAATCACTAGTCATAAATGGAAATGCTCTGGCTCCGAAATGAGGCGTAGCGCGCTGGTACAGTCCTGCTTGTTATGGAAGTCTTATGTCTGTGATCAGATAGCCACTCTGACAATATCCAGATCCCCCTCTTTCCATTACGCTGCCTTGCGGGGATTCGGCCCTTCCACTTCTACTTTTAGCCTTACACATGCTACTGAAGTGACTGCAAAAGTTCATGCACTCCACTTCAGCAAAGAATAAAGGCTGTTTTCTGGAACCGCTCTTCTGGTCATGCATCAACGTTGCTCAGCCATCAAGTCTTACTTTTAAGAATCTTTTAAAGGCACAATTTTCATGTACCTGGAGATTTTCAGATCACGCACTGGATGCTTCATGACCAAGTGAGATGTTTCTTTTGCTAGGTGATGCCCGCAGAAATTGAACACGTTTCCATCTGTGATCCAACTTTCATTGAATCACTTCATAAAATCTTCCTTTACAACTTTATTATTTGGTAAAAGATATACATTTATCAAAATACATTTAATTTGGAACAAATCCACACAAATACATTCAAAACTATAATTCATTTCAAACCACACCTTAATGCCTTGATTGCTGCAGTCATGTGTCTGGGTGTAAAGATATAAAACATTTCAGTGTGTTGTTGTTTCAGAAATAAATTGAGCGCATATTAAGCTGAGTGGTAATTGAAATTCTATAGTTGACAAATTGTATTTTGGCTGCAACCACCTCATTTTACGATATAAACTCATCTTCCAACTCTTTTATTCCAGCTTTCTGCAGTATGAGTCAACAAAAGGGAGATTTGTACTTTTGCCCCTAACTTTAATAAATGTTGATAGAGTTCTCAGATTTGTTCACTGTTGAAATTAATTAGATTATTACACTTAAATATTTAAAATGACAAAAGTAAAACTTTGGTGAGCAAAATATCTTGTCTTTACGCGTTCAACTCTTCCTTCCTTATTTATCAGCCTCGGTATCGGGATACATAAGCATGAAAGTAATGGATATGCACATATACTGAACATTGTACTTGAAAATAGTCTGGATATAGTATCTGTCTATTATAACTCTACCTCTTGCACATTCAGTGTAAATGTCAATTTCAACCTGTTAAGAATACTGCATCCTGACTTGACGAACATTTTTACCTCTATGTCTATTTCTAGCCTCTAATTATATATATACAAAAAAAAATCCCTGTCTAGTTTAAAATCGATATTGTTTAATGTATATTTTAGTATTTCTACTTATTTATTGTCTATCCCATGTGCCTAGTCGTGCCACTGCCTATTTATTCTCTGTTCTACTGTTCTTTGTTTGTTTGCACTGGAAATAACCTGGAGCCACGTCGTCTCGTCTCTCTATGTATCTATACAGTATATAGCAGAGATGACAATAAAGTTGACTTTGACTTTGATATCAGCATCGACCAATAATTCGCTAGTTGTGCATCACTAGTTCTGGATCAGGACATTTTCCACAGCACTGGAGTAAAACGTCTACAGGATCACTAGAGAGACCCGAAACTTCCTCAGCGGTCTCCGGTGTTAAACACGCTGTGTGTGTGTGTGTGTGAGGAGCTGATCAGAGTGTAATTATACCTGCGTTTAGTCACCTGCATCTGATCACTGCTGTCTGATTTAACACAACTAGCTGCTCTTACACAACATTTACATTTACATTTACATTTACATTTACATTTACAGTATTTAGCAGACGCTCTTATCCAGAGCGACTTACAACAGTGCTTTGTAGTCCACAACTGTTCCTAGATCCATAAGCTATGTCGACATCAGTAGTTAAACCAAATTACCACAGACTAAGTTTTATACTTTAACGAAAAAGAATGGGTTAGAGGCATACAGTTCAGGCAGCAGCCGAGTTACATACTGCCTCTTACATCGCGTTTACACACACACACACACACACACAACTCTGCAGGCAACCAAACCCTGCTCCTCATTTACAGTAGACACAAAAATGATTCCAGATCACACAAAAATCAGATGATTACAGCAGATCAGACTTCACATGCTGAAAATGAAAATCCCCACTTAATAATAATAATAATAATAATAATAATAATAATAATAATAATAATAATAATAAGAAGAAGAAGAAGAAGCAGAGGAAGAAAGAAAGAAATGTAAAATGTAAGGAGAAGGAGAAAGGGTGTGAGAGGGAGGAATAGAGAGAGAATGAGAGAAGGGAAAAAGTTTCATGCTTTGTAAATAACATTGAATAAAAGTTGGTCCCATTTTCCTCCACTCATCATAGCTCATCACTACAGTATGAGAGAGAGAGGGAGGGGGAAGCAGATATAAAGATCAGAATAATTTGGGCTGGTGATTGTTACTATTAGATGTGCTCTTGGCTCAGCTCCATCTTCCTCAGCAGTGACAGCTCTTGGGCAAGAGTGTTGAGGAGGAGCGATACCCTGGATCCTCTCACAACGTCCAACCCCCCCCCATTAAACCCTCCTCACCCTCCAAC